>JAKCOX010000460.1:0-85459 GCA_022605575.1 Laterallus jamaicensis coturniculus
AAACAAAAGAAAAAGAGGAGGAATTTCTGAGACTGCACAGCTCCTGCTGGCAACGCTACACAGAGCTCACGGAACAGTAGGAAGGGAACTTTCCAGAATTTAGATGTCTCTTTCTTCAGCCAAACCAACACTTGCTGCTCAAATAACAACAGCCAGTCAGCCTTAGACTGCCTCTGTGCTGCAGCTGGCCAGGAGTCTTAGCAGTGTAGGTCCTGCTTCCAGGGTTACTCCATCATCCCTCCAGCTCCTGCACTTACACAAGAAGCAGATTCAACAGCCCCACACTGTCCCTCCATCTGAGTCAGTCTTTCTGTGCTGGCTGCTGTGCATTAGCAGAGTCCTTGTATGCTGAAGGAACAAGAGCCAAACCTGTCTCTGTTCCTTGCTTTTTGACTCAAGAAGTTTATGCAATGCAGGAAGTTATGGTTTCCCAAGTCCTTTCCATAAGCAGTGTCTTTGGTGAGCACTTTGCTCCTGTATGACCCAATTGAATCAAGAGCAGTTGGCATATAAGTAACTTCATGTCTGCATTGAAATGTTTTGCTGACTCTGGGCCTATGTAAAGATGTGTTTAAAGATAAAAAGTTTCCTAAATCTGTGGATTCATAATCTTTGCTCATGCCTTAGAAAATGAAGAACTAATGATATTTGTTCATAGCTTCATTAACATTCTAGAGGAATTCCTTCTTTTTCACGTTCACATGTGGAGTATTTGAGCCTTGTAAAATGTGTGCTTTTACAATTAGGATTTTGGTTTGCTGTAATTTTTGCTTTTTGTAATTTTTTTTGCCATACAGACATCTGTGGTTTTCAATTTTGTGCATTAAAGATAATGCATTTTGGCTATGATAAAGGAGTACCTCTGTTAAAATGCTTCCTTTTACTAACAGAAAATCTCTAGCACAAGACAGGGGAGAAAAAGAAATGTCACCATGTCAGCCAATTCCATCCTAAAACCTTAGCATATGTTCTTCTTTCCTGATTCACCAAATTCCTACTGCTGTATCTTATTATGCCTTTAAAGAATTTGAGTAATTAGATTTTGAATACAACTCAGTTTGTCTCTCACAAGCAAACACTCACAGATACACATATGCAGTAATACTTTCTCACCACTTGTAATTACAAGTCTTTATTGTAACATTTTCCACCTTGACAAAAGCAGTAAAATATACATACAGCATGTGGAGGCTATTTCAAATTACAGTTTCTTTCTCTCTGCTTCCATTGCCAATGACTCCACTGAGAAAACACATATTCTAATTACATTTCTGGTAGGCACATCATAGTGCATTTAATATATCTAGGTCACACGACATGGGCTGCACACACTATGCCAGTCTGAGGACCTTTTTCACAAGAGAGGTGGTGCCCATACTCCCTGAGCACACGCTGAATGAGCAGGTAGGAACAACAGCACAATAGCAACCCTCAGCCTCTGGCTCTGCCAGGAGTGCAGATCCCTGCAGCGTGTGTGCCACTGACTCGCTGGCCTCACACATATAAAGATCATATCAAGGGTGCATCAGCCAGCACTGTCCATCAACCTCCCTCTGCTTTGCAACTTCACAGAATCACAGAATCACAGAGTTGTAGGGGTTGGAAGGGACCTGGAGAGCTCCTGGGGTCCAACCCCCCTGCCAAAGCAGCTCCCCAGCTCATACAGCACAGGTCGGCGTCCAGACGGGGCTGGAATCTCTCCAGAGAAGGAGACTCCACACCCCCTGGGCAGCCTGTCCCAGGGCTCTGGCACCCTCACTGGGGAAAAGTTCTTCCCCAGGTTGGTGTGGAACTTCCTGGGCTCCAACTTGCAGCCATTGCCCCTTGTCCTGTCCCCACAGACACTGAAAAGGGGCTGGCCAATTCCCCCTGCACCCCATACTTCAGATATTTATAAACATTGATTAGGTCCCCCCTCAGTCTTCTTTTCTCCAGGCTGAACAGCCCCAGCTCTCTCAGCCTTTCCTCACAGGGGAGATGCTCCAGGCCCTTCATCATCTTCGTAGCCCTTCTCTGGACTCTCTCCAGGAGATCCCTGTCCTTTTTATCCCAGGGACCCCAGAACTGGACACAATACTCCAGGTGGGGCCTGACCATGTTGGGCTTTACCCTCATGTTCATAAGCACTGCAATCTGCTCGCAAAGCCTGGACATCACTGACTCCTGCAACCAGGCCTGCAGTGATAGAAAGGTTCACGGTCAGGTGTCCTGCTCAAATGTGCTCAAGTCCACCATGCCCAAATGGTGTTGACCATGAGATCATGAGGCAGATTCCCAGAAAATATGTTTAAATAGAGGAAAAGGGGCCAAGAGATTAGCTGATTGTGCCTGGAACAGAGGGCCTTTAACAGAGTTACTCAGAAGAGGTTTCACTTCCTGCCCTACAGAGCCTTGGTGAGTACAAGGAAGAAGAATACAAGGACATAGTGACACAGCATACCTGCTGAACATATGATTCCTGTATTTTCTGGATTAGGATATTGATTGCATTTAGATGAGTGCTATCTATCTTGTGCTCTCCAGGTCATGTTGTTTTACCAGACAGGGAGGTAAACAGAAGTGCTAAACTCCTAATGGGTAGGGGAAAAATGAGCTTTCGATCAACTCAAGGCTACCATGTCCTCCAAAGCTTCTACTGGGGCACACGAGTGCCTTTGCATCCAGCATGGATGCTGCAAATAGAGCTCTTCATGGCAACTTCTCAAAAGCTGGCACCAGCATGGGCAGTGAGTCTGGCTTCTTAATGGGGATACAAATCTAAAGGAGCCATCAGAGTTTATTTTGCAGAACACACAGCATGTTCATAATGTCCAAATATGTGGGTAAATGGCCACTACCAGTGGTTATTTCTCTTCCCCATTTCTTTTAGCCATTCTTTCCCCCCCCACCATTCCTTCCCTCATGACCCAGCTCTTCAGCCCCTCATGACTGATGTCTTATTCCCCAGGAATGTCCACAGGCTTCAGCCCCTAAAAGGAAGCCAAAGGCTTGTTAGTGATTTTCTAGTCACTGGGTTATGTGCTCTTGGTAGGTATTCCCTCCTGTGCCACCAGAAAAGCTTCTCTCCCATGAATACAGAGCTGCCCTGGGAGCACTCCCTTCCCACAGTCCCATCCCCAGTGCTTGATGCACATGGTATCTTCACACAGTGCATGCTGGACCAGGGGTTTTCCCTCTCCACAGCATGTGTATTTTGGCACACTCTTGAAGGCCCATGAGGGTGAGGGGAACAAAACATGAAGAAAGTTCTAGCACCTAAAAATTCAGAAAAATACATTATTGTAGTGCACTATTCATTTTACAAGCAGCTCGTTCTTTTTCAAAACAGCCCAAACAGAGAAATAAACTATTTATTCTCAGCAAACTACTAAGGGCACTAATAAGCATATAGCAGAAAGTTTGGGGGTCATGAAGAAAGATCTTAATATGATGAAAAGGGACATAAAAATCTTCATATTTTGCCACCTTTTCTCCTGTCAATTCCTGCTTCTCACTGTTCACCAGCAAGATGCCAGATTTGCTGGGAAGCTTCTGGAGTAGCAAGGCCAGAATGCTTGTCAAGAGACCTCTGCAGACCTGGAGTGTGACTAGGCTGAATCTCTACTGTTTGCCTATAAACCAGAGCAACCTTTTCCTGCCCCAAGATCTATTCAGTTTCCTCTTTAGTTGAAAATCTTGGCATATATTAAGCTTGTATTCTGTAGAGAGGGATGAGGGATGAGGACACCAGTGTGAAACAGGGGTGCATGCTATACAGATATACAGAAATTAGGACAGGGCATCTCTAGTTTTAGCATAGTCATGTAAACTATGCTGTTACCTGAATCAGATAAACCATAAAGAAAGGTCTCAGGTTAAGCCCAGTACGTCTCAAAAATATTAATACATGTCCAGATTTTCCTCTTCAAACTATAATCACATTAAATGGCAGATCATACATTTCAGATTGTAATAGTCCAGCACTGATACAGTCATAAAATTAATGATATCTGTAATTATATTAGTGGAAATAAAGGCTAACTGTATTAAATAAGAACTTTTGTTTTAAGATAGAACATACTTTTTTTTCATATTCAAAATTAAGAACTTTAGAAAAGCCCACCTAATATGGGTAAGAATACAGTGTGCACTGCAACAGAGATTCCAATTAGCTTTCTACAGAAAAAGGGGCTGTATCTACTTATAAAATTCAGTTATTAAAATGTCTTTGGATAAATTGACAATAAAAAATGTAATGATCAGCAGCACTACATGAATGCTAATAAATTGCAGAAGATAGAAACTGATGGAAATTGTAAGATAAAATTATTCAACTTTATATTTGGCATATGTGGGTTTGCTTCCAGCCAACTGCCAAAACCAGTAAATTGTATTGTCTTGGGCCTATATTTCATGTCCATGTCCTCACAATTCTTACAGTGACTAAAAATGCTGCAAGGAGATGATATATTTTTTTTGTGTTTTGAACACCTTTGCTAGCAAGATCCATGATACTGAATCCAAGAGCCCTTTAAATTGTTATTTTTCAAAAATGTAGGCTGTTTAATTTGTTTACTGATGTCCCTAAACATTGGCAATGAAATAAATCTCATCTGTGTAAGAGTTGTTTCTAATCAGTTGTGCTTTCTGAGTCCCATGTATCTACCTACAGGTATTTCCCCTGTTAAGGTATCAGCTCTTCCTGTTAAAAGTTTTGCATTAGTCAGGAACTGGTATAAAAGAGTAATATAACAGTATATACAACAGTATAACAGTAATATAACAGGCTGGAGAGCTGGGCACGGAGAAACCTAATGAAATACAACCAAAGCAAGTGTAGACTCTGGCACCTGGGGAGGAACAACCACATGTATCAGTACAGGCTGGGGGTGACCTGCTGGAGAAGAGCTCTGTGGAGAAGGACCTGGGGGTCCTGGTGGGTGACAGGTTGGCCATGAGCCAGCAGTGTGCCCTGGGGGCTGAGAGAGACAATGGGATCCTGGGAGGCATCAGGAGGAGTGTGGCCAGCAGGTCCAAGGAGGTGATCCTCCCCCTCTACTCTGCCCTGGTCAGGCCCCACCTGGAGTATTGTGTCCAGTGCTGGGCTCCCTGGGATAAAAAGGACAGGGATCTCCTGGAGAGAGTCCAGAGAAGGGCTACGAAGATGATGAAGGGCCTGGAGCATCTCCCCTGTGAGGAAAGGCTGAGAGAGCTGGGGCTGTTCAGCCTGGAGAAAAGAAGACTGAGGGGGGACCTAATCAATGTTTATAAATATCTGAAGTATGGGGTGCAGGGGGAATTGGCCAGCCCCTTTTCAGTGTCTGTGGGGACAGGACAAGGGGCAATGGCAGCAAGTTGGAGCACAGGAAGTTCCACACCAACCTGGGGAAGAACTTTTCCCCAGTGAGGGTGCCAGAGCCCTGGGACAGGCTGCCCAGGGGGTGTGGAGTCTCCTTCTCTGGAGAGATTCCAGCCCCGTCTGGACGCCGACCTGTGCAGTATGAGCTGGGGAGCTGCTTTGGCAGGGGGGTTGGACCCCAGGAGCTCTCCAGGGCCCTTCCAACCCCTACAACTCTGTGATTCTGTGATTCTGTAATAGTTACCTAATACTTGACATCACAAGGCCTTGGTTTAGTTGCTTGTAACTGCCAAACTTCAATAATATGATTTTAAGTTTTCTGTGCCATCTGCCTCAGGCTTATGTCAGCATAGATGTCTCCATCTTTTCTGATGAATAACTTACAGGAAATTGCATTTTTCTGTCAATGATAAAAAATTCTTACACTTGTTTTCAGAAGGTTCAGTACCTTGATGCTTCAGAACCACAGACCAAATGCCAGAGTAGCCCTGGTAGAGAGAACTTTTCTTCATTCCCTAGGTAATTTGCGTTGCTAAGGTGGAAAACAACCTGAAATTATCGATAAAGTCTACAATGGCTAGCTGTGTACACTCAGTAAATATAAAGAGGCTAGTAAGTAAATGTGATGATTGTTTCATTCATACTGAGCTGATCCTACTACAGGCTGAGCTGAGCTGAGCTGACTGGGAGTTTCTTTCCAAATACAGGAGATAGAGTGAAGAGAGTTAGAGCCAAGCATCTGTAGCCATTGGCACAGATACAGTAGCAGGACAAGGCTTCCGGGGACCCATCATTCATAGAAACACAGAATCATAGAATCACAGAGTTGTAGGGGTTGGAAGGGCCCTGGAGAGCTCCTGGGGTCCAACCCCCCTGCCAAAGCAGCTCCCCAGCTCATACTGCACAGGTCGGCGTCCAGACGGGGCTGGAATCTCTCCAGAGAAGGAGACTCCACACCCCCTGGGCAGCCTGTCCCAGGGCTCTGGCACCCTCACTGGGGAAAAGTTCTTCCCCATGTTGGTGTGGAACTTCCTGGGCTCCAACTTGCAGCCATTGCCCCTTGTCCTGTCCCCACAGACACTGAAAAGGGGCTGGCCATTTCCCCCTGCACCCCATACTTCAGATATAGAAAATGATTTAATGTTTCTACAAGTGTGTGATTGGTAACCCCCACTCCTGACCCAAATAGTATGGCTGGCACAACTAACACCATTTTATGAGGCAAAACCATTATCTGTGTCTGAGTGAGTCATGTATGGGTTCCCTTTCCTCTTATTATCAGTCCCTGAAGGTCATGTGAACCAAGTAGACAAATCAAAGAGATTTCTTCTTTCCCTCTCTGCCAGCCTCAACGTTCCTGGGTTGAGGAACCAGGCTGATTAATCCCTTCCTTACTGGCCTTGAAGGTCGCAGACACACGGGCAGCCAGGTCGTGGTGGTGACCAGCTCCCAGAACAGGTAAGTGTAACAGCACACAGAGCACTGTCTACAAAATCAAGCAGTAACAAGTCCTAAGTGGGGAACTTGGACTGGTGTTGCTGCTGGACAGTGAGACCTGTGTCCTTCCAGTGCCCAGGGCCACCTCCACTGTCATTTGCTTCCTCCAAGGACTGAGTGGCTTGGATTCTTTGTATGATTTTTGAGACTAGATGATTGCTATGTTTGATACAGTAAGCCCTGTATTAAGATCTGACCTGATCTACAGAGGGTCTAGGTGATCAGAAATCATAAGTTGTATTATAAATTCTGTATTACACTGCTTATAAATTACACCATGTTTATTCTGCTTGTAGAAATCCTGTGCAATACTAATAATAAATTCTGTTCTATTCAACTGCAATATCCTGTTAAGAAAATTAAAATTTAATTGTAACCACAACTTGGTGCCAAAATTATTCTGACAAGAATCCCTAAAAGAGCCTGTCCCCTTAGTGTGAGGTGACAGAGTGTCATGGCCCCATCAACATTAGTAATGAATTATAATAATTGTGCTATGCAAGAAATCAGCTGCATGCTCACACAGAAGGTGTAATGTGAAATAAACTGTAAATTCACAATAGAAAAAAATACAGATGTTAGGTTATACATACACAGCAGCTTCAACCCAGGAAATCACAGCTCTGACATGCAGTGACTGGGGCTTCATTTCCACCATTTCTTGGTGTCAGTTCTCCTTGATGGAATTATAACCTTCACTTACAGTGGTGTTTGTGTAAGTCTGCATGCAAATAATTAAACTGATAATTATGGATTATATATGATTGATGAATAGTATAACCCAGCACCTCCTGAAGCTTGTTCCTCTGTTACTGACATTACAATTGATCTTGAATTGGTCATCTGAGGTTTGACTCCATCATTTCTTCCACGTTGTTTTCATCTTACTCACTATTGAACAGAACTAGCTGTTCAGTGATGTATCCCAGTAAATTTTCCAAGATCAGAATCTCAAGTTCTGCTTCTGATAAAATAGGCAGTCTTTGAAACAAATCACAGGTTGCTAATGAAAAATTTACGTACTGTAACAGCTCATTTTCACTCCCTGACCCTCAAAGATTAGGTACTTTGGCTTTCTATATTATGCCAGGAGAAAATTAAATGCTCCAATCAGACAGTCAAAAAGGATGAGTGGTGAGCTGCACAAAGATGCATAAAGGGAGAGAAATGGGAAATGATTTTGAACCCAGGAATCACATCTTCAAGGTGAGAACTCTGAGTACCAGGCTAGTGAGTCATGCCCCTTCTTGTCTGCCATTCTTCTGGAACCATAAATCCTGTGCTCCTTTCAGCTCGAAGGCACAGAGCCAACAGGAAGAAAAACACTGCCCCTATCTCAACCAGTTGCTAACTATTAGGGCAGGCTCCCCAGAGGAAGAAGATGGCATAATTGGACCTCCTTAAGCAAACTAAACTTAGGACCCCAAGGACTTCGTTCGTAAGTGCTCTCACCACTGGCTTAAAGGGTAAGGCAAGAGCTCTAGCATATGGAAAGGTAACCACCGTATTAAAAGTGGTCCCTATAATCTCATTTTAACAAGAAATTAGTTATGATTCCTCATGCAATTTTCAATCCTGGAACTATTGTGTAGTTCCCTGGGATAAAAAGGACAGAGATCTCCTGGAGAGAGTCCAAAGAAGGGCTACGAAGATGATGAAGGGCCTGGAACATCTATCCTATGAGGAGAGGCTGAGAGAGCTGGGGCTGTTCAGCCTGGAGGAAAGAAGACTGAGGGGGGACCTAATCAATGTTTATAAATATCTGAAGTATGGGGTGCAGGGGGAATTGGCCAGCCCCTTTTCAGTGTCTGTGGGGACAGGACAAGGGGCAATGGCTGCAAGTTGGAGCCCAGGAAGTTCCACACCAACCTGGGGAAGAACTTTTCCCCAGTGAGGGTGCCAGAGCCCTGGGACAGGCTGCCCAGGGGGTGTGGAGTCTCCTTCTCTGGAGAGATTCCAGCCCCGTCTGGACGCCGACCTGTGCAGTATGAGCTGGGGAGCTGCTTTGGCAGGGGGGTTGGACCCCAGGAGCTCTCCAGGTCCCTTCCAACCCCTACAACTCTGTGATTCTGTATAACAATCCATTTTTAAACAGTCACAATATTCCTGCACAGAATTGGCAGTATTTTAGCCATGAACAAGCTGCCACCTGGGATGTATGTAACTGGGAAAGGAAAAAGGGAGAGGATTGGATTATCTATGAAACATTTTTCTATCCTCCAGCATGATGACAACAGAAAAAAGAATTTTTTTCTTCATAGTTTCATATCTGGCTCAAACAAACCAGATCATTCATAATAATATCTCACATTTCCCTGTCTTCCTTATTCTTTCCCCTAGAAGCAAGTGCATGCATTTACAATGGGCTTAGCTCTACAACCCTGATAGGAGCCATATGCACAAGCAGAAAAGAAGGAAATTAGCAGCAGAGTGGATTGTCACTTGACAGAATGATGCTTCTTATATTAAAGTCATAAGCTATTCCTTAAAAGAGTCCAGAAATAATAAATTCAACAGGTAATTAGTATTTGAGGTTTTGCTTCTTCCCTTGTGACCATTTTTAACAAATATGTGCCTTTAAATCTAACTGACTGGCTACTATTATAGAGGCAGAGACATGGTTGATATATCCAGATACTTTATACCAATAAATATACATACAATTATGAAATTATAGTCTTAAATATGTTGTTATATACATTATTTCTATTATATTAATTATTAAACATATTATTGTTGAAAATATCTCTACAAATTTGAAAAGGCATCATTTTTTTTCTTTCTCTTTTGTTTCCCTACCTCCCTTGCATTCTCTCTTCCCTGAACCATAATAGTCAGAGGAGCGGATTGAGAGCTGTCGCATAGAGACAGCCTCCCTCAGTACCTGCCCTGCATACTAATTAAGTGCTTCCAGTCTGCAGGCTGGGACATGGATTCAGTCTTTCAAGTCAGCCCAAGGCTGAAAATGAAAAGCTATAAACCTCACTCAGCAGAATGGAAAGCATAAGGTTGCTGGGATATTGTATTGTGCAAGTTACATTCATTAATATACTGAAAAGGGCTGAAAGAATCTACTGTGATAAGAAATGCAATGGATCAGGGGGATTTCTTAGGAGAATTGGGTAAGGATCTGAATTCCAGTTACTGAATTGCTTTCATGTCACCTGCAACACTTGCCATCTCATTGTTCACCCCCCTTTTATAGATAACTGCTCAATATATTACTCACAATAATAGTAGTTGGTGCTGTACCTTGTGGCACCTCCCTATTAACCTTTTGTCATGTGGAAAACCTAAGAGTTCTGTCTTTTAATTAGTCTCTAATTCATAAAAGTATTACCTCATATCTGTGACTTTGGTAACATTAATAGCTTTGTCTGAAGCCTTGCCAGTGAGATTAATGATGAGTGAAGGCATAACTCTTTGCTCTGTAGTACCCCTTCACACTCTGAACCAACAGAGAGCTGAGGAGAAGACTGGCAACATCAGGCAGCTAGGAGTTGCCTGGGAGATTTCTGTGTAAAGTTCAGACTAGAGGAAGCCAAAACTGATGGTTGGGATGAGTGGAGAATGCAGTTTGGAGAGGTAAGGCACTGCCCTCAATGCTGTACTTCTTGGTTATCTATGACTGAGTTTGCTTCATTTTTCAGAACCTGAGGAGTGAGAAATCATAGAATCACAGGCTGGTTTGGGTTGGAAGGGGCTTAAAGATTGTCTAGGTCTAACCCCCCTGCCATGGTCAGGGACACCCTCCACTCACTAGACTCGGCCTTTAACACTGCCAGAGTGGAGGCATCCACAGCTTCTCTGTGCAACCTCTTCGAGTGCCTCACCATTGTCATTGCAAAGAAGTTTTTCCTTACATCTAATCCAAATCTACCCTCTTTCACCTTAAACCCATTACCCCTTGTCCTATCACTACACTCCCTGATAGAAGCACCTCCCTTGACCTGCTGGTCAAGCTGCTCTTGATGCAGCCCAGGATACAGTTGGCTTTCTGGGCTGCAAGCAGACATCGCCAGGTCAGGCTGAGTTTCTTGTCCACCAACACCCCCAAGTCCTCCTTAGGGCTGCTCTCAATCCACCTTCTGCCCAGCCTGCAGTTTCACTTGGGATTGCCCCAACCATTGTACAGGACCTTGCACTTGGCCTTATTGAACTTCAAGTGGTTCACTTGGGTGCACTTCTCAAGGCTGTCAAGGTCCCTCTGGATGGCATCCCTTCCCTCCGGCACTTTGATTGCACCACTGCAGCTTGGTGTTGACAGACTTGCTGAAGCAGGAGTGTTCTAGTCTGGTTGCCAGAAAAGGGAGCTGGTAAAAGTAAATAGTAGGCCATAGTGTCCTGATTGCAAAGCTTCCTGTGTGAGTATTTGTCTCCAGATAAACATTTAAGAGTTGCTCTGTTTTTTGAAGATTGGATCCTCCTTACCAATCATCATTTTTGGAGCAGGCTAAAGGAAGGACATCTCCTTTGAAGTATATTTGGTGAGCACTGGATGAAGTCTTTCACATGTTGATGGAAAATGCACCAAATCCAAACTTCAGATGCTTATTTTATACTTTAAACTTTCTTGTTCTGGTATAGATCATATCCAAATTCCATACCCTTCTTCAGTATAAAATTAACAAAATAATATGGCCTAGGTATTCTGTTGTGGATATAGCTTGATCTTCTGTCCTTAAATTTTAGAAGCTGTCTAAGCACATGGAAACTAGAGCCCTTCTGAGACCCCAGGTGGCCTCTGTCAAGGGAAGAACCTGAAATGGGGCAAAAGAAAGTCTTCTTTTGACAGGGATTCTTCAAGTAATAGGTTTCCCAGAAGGCATGAATTACCATCCTGTAAAAATGATCTCTAATGAGTAAGTTCTCTAGATAACTAATGCACCTGCAGACATTAACAACAAAGATAAGATAAAACCATTGCCAAGTATTTAATGATAGCCGAAGGACTAATGGAGATCTGAAGGATAGCAACTTGAAAGGCAATAGTCACAGCCCACCAAGAACATGGTGTACATTCTTGTCCTACTGAGATGGAAATGATTCAAAGGCCTAGAGACCCAAATCCATCCTGAATATTGAAAGGATGGATTATTGTCCTCTAGGAAAGCATGTAGCACTTCTTCTACTGAGGTCTGTCCAAATTGCAGAGATTCAAATCCACTACATATAGTGTGTGTGCCTTTGGAAAAAGAATACAGAAACTGAAACTACTCCTCCTGGCAGTGATTCTATGATTCACAATTTCACCATGGCCAAGTAATACTCTTCAAGGGTTTTCATGAGAGAAAGATACAAGGAGGAGAAGGGGACCAGACCAATAGGCTTTAGTTCGGTTTCTGATCAGAATCAGCACCATTTTGAACCTTTCAAACAGAATTCTGCAAAGAAGAGGAAAGACAAAGAATCATCAGAAGGAGAGAAATAAAAAGTAACTAAATAAAAATAAATCTCTTCTCTGGATTTAGATATCTCAGTCATTCCTAAATGATATCGAGAGGGGTGTCGTTTTTTGCATTCTCTTCTGATTAGGACTGGCAGATTATTGTGGGTATTCCTGGGGTAAAAAAGACAAGGATCTCCTGGAGAGAGTCCAGAGAAGGGCTACAGAGATGATGAAGGGTCTGGAGCATCTCCCCTGTGAGGAAAGGCTGAGAGAGCTGGGGCTGTTCAGCCTGGAGAAAAGAAGACTGAGGGGGGACCTAATCAATGTTTATAGATATCTGAAGTATGGGATGCAGGGGGAATTGGCCAGCCCCTTTTCAGTGTCTGTGGGGACAGGACAAGGGGCAATGGCTGCAAGTTGGAGCCCAGGAAGTTCCACACCAACCTGGGGAAGAACTTTTCCCCAGTGAGGGTGCCAGAGCCCTGGGACAGGCTGCCCAGGGGGTGTGGAGTCTCCTTCTCTGGAGAGATTCCAGCCCCGTCTGGACACCGACCTGTGCAGTATGAGCTGGGGAGCTGCTTTGGCAGGGGGGTTGGACCCCAGGAGCTCTCCAGGGCCCTTCCAACCCCTACAACTCAGTGATTCTGTGATTCTGTGGTCTTTGCAGGTAGCCAGTTCCTAAAAGAGGACTTCTGCCACTTACAGAACTGACAAGATTTCCTCCAAAAGCAGGGTTTGATTGAAGGCCTGAAACTGGCTGTGAACTCTGTGGCTTTCAGCTCTCCCAAAACCTTGTCTGCCTTGAACTGCAGAAATCTGAGCAAGTCCAGTTTGTCAGATGAAGCGAAAGGAATTCTCATCTCTCTATTTAAGCTCCTATACTAGCCCAATCTCTGAGATATGAGTCAGAAATGTCTCTTGAGAGAAACCATCATGCCTAAAGCCTGCCAGCAGCACAACATATCAAAGGAACCTTGAGGAAATGTTTGGACACCTCCTTAGCCTTCCTTGAACAATTCCAGATATTTCTGAACCCAAAAGCCAGCCATGAACCACAGTGAGTCTGTGTCTGGCCATAACTACTCAATAATTGGCAGCTACCAATATTGAGAGAGCCAAAGAATAAACCTTTCCTCCAAACACATTCAATTGTTTGGATGCTGTCTCTAGGGGCCAATGACACTTCTGTCCATTTTAGACTTGCAATCTTGCAGCCAAAACCACAACAAGACAGGGTAGGATGCAGGAAATAAATCAGATGCCACCCTTTTCTGGAAATTATTTTGCTGCAGCCATTTGGCAATATTTTTAGGTTTGTGGACCGGAAGGTTGTCAGACTGAATAACTCAAGAGACAGGGAGAGGAACAACTTTCATCATCAGAACTGCTATGCATTCCTGTCCCTCTTCTCCCCCACTCTCCCCACCCTGCCCCCAGTTTAACATTTATTATCTCTCCTTTAGGGTTTGGCTTTTTTTGGTCTGTTTTTATTAACTGTCTCTGAAAAAGCAGCTCGAATGGTTGAGTGAGGAGACAGTATGGGATGAGATCTCTACCAAAACATTTAGATGAATCTTTAATGTCCAGAATATGAACTTAAGATTCCTATTATCATTTTCTTCCTGAAAGTAGTGGTGTGGTTGGCACTCCCACAAATTATTTTCTGGTCTTTCCTATATTTGTCATGTTTGTTTTCTGTGTAATGAAGGTTTGATCCTGGCAGCCAAAACAATCCTCAATTTGCACAATGCTCTATGAGACAGAAGTAGGAACTTTTACAAATCAAAACTGGGAAGTATTTAAGTGTCCAAGTAGAATGCTGGACCTGCCACTTCCCAGAAGTTACCCTGTAGGCTGTGACACAAAGGAAAGTTACACTCACCCTCTATGCTATTTTTAATTTTCCATGTATCTGTCCTTTGTTGATTTATACAGAAAACAAATGAACCAACCAACCTACCCAAGACTGGCATCCAGCATCAGCAGTTCAATAGAATCAGAGAATCATAGAATGGCCTGGGTTGGAAGGGACCCCAAGGATCAGAGAGCTCCAACCCCCCTGCCACAGGCAGGGACACCAACCTCAGGCCTGCAGCTACACAAGGTTGCCCAGGGCCCCATCCAACCTGGCCTTGAACACTGCCAGGGATGGGGCATCCACCCCCTCTCTGGGCAGCCTGTTCCAGCCCCTCACCACTCTCTCTGTAAAAAACTTCCCCCTAATATCCAATCTAAACCTTCCCTCCTTCAGCTTTAATCCATCCCCCTTGTCCTGCCATTATCTGTCCTTTTAAAAAGTTGAATCCCCTCCTGTTTCTCTGCTCCCTTCAGGGACTGGCAGGCTGCAATGAGGTCCCCCCGCAGCCTTCTCTTATCCAGGCTGAACAATTCTTTCTACTTCTTGATTTATTTTTTTTTATAGCAGGGACACTTAGCACTACCTTTTAAGGCTTTACATAGAACAATCAAATGAAAGTTTACATACCTGGTGGACAAAATAAAACTCTTGCTTATTTTCTTCCCTCCACCCCCACATCCCCCCATCAAAACCTTTTCTCCTTCTTTCTCTCTCTAAGAAAAAAAACCCCAAGTTTTAAGTGATCACTTCCAAGGGTATTATACCCAGGCAGAAGTGCAGTTACAAGCCATGCCACAAGCCACGCTGAAACCATCTGAAGAGGTATTTCCCTGAAAGAGGGTGATGCCTGACTTTCTATACACTGGCAGGTATAGAAACATTTCTGGCCAGAGGGATGTGTGACAGATGAGTAGAACCTTAGTCCATGCTACAGAACACCTGCAAGAAAATGAGTCAGGAGGTAAACTCTAGAGTTAGCTAAACTATCTGTAATTGCTTCAAAGGTGTTCTCTTGTTTAAACATGATATTTATTAAGTGGAGTTTCAAAAGAATATTATGAAACCAGCTCCTTGACTCTGAGAAGTTTATGACAGAAAAATGTGATCTATAGATTTCAGAAATTCAGTGACATCAAGTTGTCTTTGAACTTTGACAAACAACTAATTATCCTGGACTGCCATTTAGTCATTTAGTCCAGAGAAAATGTTTCCTAAAGATGTTGAGGCATCAGTAACTATTTAACTATTTGATATTTCCTTCATAAGCACCTCCAAAGACTCCAGCTGATGGTATCTTGGCCAGGGAAGTTTAATCAGCACATTGCTATAGATGAATGATCATCAGACTAGACACAAGGAGCTTTCATCCTTGAGATAGGATCCAAGGTTTGATTAAACAGATCCATTTACTTTTGGGGACACCTTCTCTTCCTTTCTTTACTCATACTACAGGAGTTTCTCTGCTTCATTTCATTTGACAAACTCTAAACCTTTACCCACTGGAACCCATTTAACAGTTCTGTGTCAAGGATAACACACATAAATCCCCTCCTGGTTCACTCTGCATTTAAATTCTCCCTCTGTGTGAAAACAGGAAAGCAGCTCCTACATGCTGCTTGAACTAAAGCTGTGACTAGACTGCTAGAAAGAAGAGATGAAAACTCTTCTGAGTAGGGAAAGCTATAAAATAAGAAAGCAGGGGTAGAAAGGAGAAGGAGGTACATTCCTCCTGTGGAAAGGAGGAAGAAACTAAAAACCCCCTGCAAGCCAAGGAGGCTACCATGGCTTTCCCACAGCTTCTTCAGAGCCCCAAAAGAAGTATCTACTGCAACAGAACTGGTTCCCAAGGATCCTTGATTCTGAACATTCAGGTCTATTTTAACTGCACAGGCAACTGTTTGATAAGTTTGCTTGAAGATGTTTTGGAAAGAAGAGCTGTACTTCTGTGGGGTTTGGTGTTAGTTGATGAAGAACTTCACCTAATAAGTGGGTTTGAGTAGGCCAAACCATCTGTGTATGATCTGTGGATCAGCAAGAGAAACCTTGGATCCCATACTGAAACATGTAGTTGAAAAGATGTTTTCCTTCATGGACTTGCCTAGCTTCTACAGCACAGAAACCATAGCAGTACCTGGCCTTTTATCTATGCCATTGTATCCCCTTATGAAGCTTTTGGGCTTCACTCTTTCCCACTTACTAGTTCTACAGCAAATAGGGGGCATGAAACACTTCTTGATGCAGCCATAAACAGAAGGCAAATCTTTCTTTAGTCCTCTTATCAGAATGACAGGGAACCAAATGCACAGAGCTGCATTTCACAAGCTTTACTTCTCAACTTCACAACCATCCCCAGCCTGCCCTTAATTTATCAAACTTCACCTTGTAAGCCATTCAGATTCCTTGCACCCAGTACTTTTACTGGAAGACAGTTTCAGAAGTTCATTTTTCTCTGATGGCTAGAGAACATCTTTCAACTTTCTGTCTAAATGTATTATTGATTAATTTATATCAATTTGATGTTATCTTTTAACTTTAATTGTTCTTCTCCCTCCTCACTATTTAGCCCCAAATGTATTTCTAGAAAGCAATCATATCTTCTTTGAAGCTTCATCTTGGTCAGCCAAACCAAGCCACGTTCCTTTAATCTACTCTCAAAAGACTTCTTTTACCATTCCATTAATGGTCTTTGGAGACCTCTTCTGCATTTGTTCTAACTTAAATTCACCTTTTTTCCAGTACAAATGGCCAGACCAATACCAGTAATCCAGACAAGATCTTAACAGTATTTTGTCTTAATCATATCAATATTTTCCAGTACTGACAGAAATTGTGGGTTTGACATTTACAGCAACCTTCTTCACGGCTGAAAAGCACTATTAGTGCATTTATCTTAATAAACACAGGAGTTCTAACTTCCTGCACCCCTGCTGACCAATGAGCAGCAGCAGGTCCCTTAATGCATGACTTTGCAGTATTAAATTTTTTCCCATGGTGATGATTGGTGTTGGGTCCAGTCCTGCTCAATATCTTCATTGACACCTTGATGAGGGAACAGCACCCACCCTCAGCAAGTGCCCATGATCCAAAGCTGGGAGGGGTGGCTGACATGCAAGACACCTCTCTCAGCCCCCAGGGCACACTGCTGGCTCATGGCCAACCTGTCATCCACCAGGACCCGCAGGTCCTTCTCCACAGAGCTCTTCTCCAGCAGGTCACCCCCAGCCTGTACTGATACATGTGGTTGTTCCTCCCCAGGTGCCAGACTCTCCACTTGCTTTTGTTGAATTTCACCAACATCTCTCTTGTATTGGGGGGCCCCAGCTCTGGACACAGGACTCCAGCTGGGGCCTCAGGAGGGCAGAGCAGAGAGGGACAATCCCCTCCCTGTCCCTGCTGCCACCCCTCTGCTGATGGAGCCCAGGATCCCATTGGCCTTGCGAGCTGCAAGAGCCACTGCTGGCTCCTGGGAAGTTTCTCACCCACCAGAATCCCCAAGTCCTTCTCACAGGGCTGCTCTCCAGGAGCTCTCCTCCCAGTCTGTATCTAAATCCATTAGATTAAACCTCACCTATTCCCTCCCAAAGTAACTCCCCCAAACAAACACTACATAAGAGAAAACCAAACCAAACCAGAGCCATCTTCCAGGAAGAATCAGATAAAGTGTATTTTCTGTATTATTCCACATTGGTGGTTGATAATAATTTCGACTACCACATCATTATTCCCTTTGGGTATCCTAACCCTGTCCTTTGAATGTCACTATCCTTAACCTTCTTCTAATTCTCAAATCAGGAAGACTGCATTTCTTCCTTATAAAACTTTTTTTTTATTTTTCATATTTAAATATGGTAGGTCACCAAACTAACACATGTAAATGTCTTACATTGGTGCTATGGTTAAAGTGATATAAGGAACGGACTAGAGAGTATATAAAGAGTATGAAGGGAACTCCATGAACATGGTTTGGCACAGTGATATTCCTCAAATATCACTGAAATGAAAACAAACACAGAAGGTATAATTCTGACTGGTACTTCCCACTAGAGGCACCAAAGTTCAGCCTGGAGAAGAGAAGGCTGCAGGGGGCCTCATTGCAGCCTGCCAGTCCCTGAAGGGAGCAGAGAAACAGGAGGGGATTCAACTTTTTAAAAGGGCAGATAATGGCAGGACAAGGGGGATGGATTAAAGCTAAAGGAGGGAAGGTTTAGATTGGATATTAGGGGGAAGTTTTTTACAGAGAGAGTGGTGAGGGGCTGGAACAGGCTGCCCAGAGAGGGGGTGGATGCCTCATCCCTGGCAGTGTTCAAGGCCAGGTTGGATGGGGCCCTGGGCAACCTTGTGTAGCTGCAGGCCTGAGGTTGGTGTCCCTGCCTGTGGCAGGGGGGTTGGAGCTTTATGATCCTCGGGGTCCCTTCCAACCCTTGCCAGTCTATGATTCTATGATTCTAAAGTTGTGCAGTTTTCCCTTTTAAAAATGTGAAGAAAAAGCTTTTGCCTGGATTTCCTTCTTTACTTCATGAGAAGAGGATGAGAAGAAAGATGTTGCAAAGGAAAATGAGGTATGGTTCAGTTTTATGCAATGACATTTTATCAAACAAAAAAAGTGTAAAATGCAGGTTTGTAGCCTGTAAACAGAGGGACATACAGATTCACTACCCTGCTGTATTTGCTTCTTATTATTCTGTGTTGCTTTCTTTTTAATATTACTGTTCCATGAGAGAAGCTGATTTAAGTTCTTCCTGAGGTAGCATGTGGCAGAAAAAAAGCCACCTCTATGGCATTCTATGCAGCTGAGAACAAGGAGCAATCACTAAAATTAAGTTCTTCTCTTTTTATACAGAAAGTTATGACATTTCCTCTATCTGCCTTTTCAGCCTCCAGAAATATTAAATAAAACCTAGAGTTCACCTAGTTCTTCAATCATAGTTTTCAATAATCCCTAAGACTGGAAAACCATGTACAAAATATACAGAAATAACATGTCTTTCCTTTCATTCCAGCATCATCCCATCAAGCTCTGCTCAGCCAACCTCAGTATGCTTGGACAAACAAGGTAATTGATCATTCTGGCAATTAATTAAACTTAATAGCCTTTAAGATTTGTCCCAAGTTAATCTATGACAGGATGAAATAAATTAAGAATTTGGTCTAAATAATTCTTTTGAAAGGAGAAAAAAAATACCTAAAATGGGGATTTTTGGGGGAGACAGTATTTTGAAAGCACTCTCTAGCCTTCTCAGATCTGCTTTTAGGATACTGTCTTCTTAGTTGACTCTCTCTCTTATTTCTCTTCGATCTCACTGCTCCCATTAAAGGATTATGGTTGTTGCAAAGGCAAGCATTCACAAGCTGGCAAATGCCAGCAGTAGTTTTGTTCATGAATATTCATTAAAATAAGTTTGTAATTGCATGATCATGTAATATATCCATGATCCTATTCCACTGCTCGACCCAGACAGTGCCTTTTACCCTCTTTTGTACCTTATCCATTTTCCACATGACTTCCAAGATCTAAGAACGTGTAATTGGACTGTTTCATAATGCACAGATAAAACAGTTTGGAGTCAAGTTTTCCCAGGAACCCTACATTCTGTTTTTCCCTATTCTGAATGCATGATTTAAAACTCTACAAATCTTTTGAGATGCACATTTTTTTTCCTATAAATTTCTATGTCAGAAAAGACTTTTAAATCCTTTAATTGGATCTCTGGCATATCACAGTCTATTAAATTTCAGACTATACTAAGGCTACTAACTTATTTTTCACTAATGCATATTAAAAAAAAAATTCCTGGTTTGATTTGAAGGTTTTTCAGATTTCTTTAGAGAAACATCCAAATGTTCATCTTAGGAGATGAACAATCCCCACCTTCCTCTGTAGTTTATTCCATCACTGTTAGAAATTTGGGGTTTGTGTCTAATGTGAATTTATCTGGATACAGTTTCCAGCACAAAGAGGTGCTATTGTACTATGCCTATCTTGTCTAAAATAGTCTTTTAAAATGTAGGATTTTCTCCACAGGAAATTATTTATACATTGCAATCAAATCACCCCTGAATAATTTATCTTATTTTATTTTTTAAATTAACTAAGTAGAACGGGCTCTTCTTTAAATGCAAGCCCCCAAAACTTATTCAGGATTCCAGTACTAATTCCATATCCCAAATTTAAATTGCCTCTCAACTAGTCCATTTCCTATTCAAATGACCTATTTTTGCCAAATCATTACAATGGGAACCCATGTTGAGTCATTTGTTCACTGTCACCTTGAAATCTTTGCAGAATCACTGTTTTTCCAGGGTAGAACTCCTCTTCCTACAGACCAACAAACAATACATTTTCTTTCCTTAAATATATGATCTTGCTTTTGGCAGTGTTAAAATATCATTTTATTTGAATGGGTATAACTTAATCAAGCAGTGCAAGTGGTCCTGGCTTCATACCATATTTGCTATTTCTCCCATTTTTATATTATCCACAAATTTTACCACATACATTTAGTACCATTTCTTTATTAATGAGGAGATTATTGAACAGAATGAGACTTCCACTAGCCTACTGATAGCATTAGTATCAATCCCTGTGTAACTTCAACTCCAATCACACTGACTCCCTATTGACAACTTCATTTTTGTGTTCCAGGTTCTTCAATCAGAGGACCATGTGCTGTGTTGACACTGAACAGGGTTCATTTTTTAATTAGAATGTGGGGTTTTAGTACCATTTCAATTGCTGTATAAGAATCTGTATATATTGCCTATATAAATTTGTAAACACATAAATGTAAATCAGACTTCTTTGACCAGACTGATGTTCTGTAACTCTACCTACTGTTCATTATATTTCCATTCTTTAATGTTTGGGGGGGGTGGGTGGATGGATTTTTTAAATAAATCCTTAATAACTTTCCATTATACTAGCATGGATTGATGCCAGGCTAACAGGGCGTGGCACGTCAGAAGGGCGTGGCACGGCAGTTTGCACGGCAGTTCGCGTAGGCAGGGCGAGCGGGCAGGGCGAGCCTTCCCTCCCAGCTCAGAGGGGAAATTGAGCACACCAGCTCCGAGAACACAGGTTGAGCCAAGGGTTCCCTGTTTGGTTTTGGTTGTTTGGTGTTTCTTTTGTTGTGGTTTTTTTTTTGTTTTTTTTTGTTTTTTTTTTTTTTTTTTTTTTTTTTTTTTCCAGATATTTGAACCATGGTGTCTACCAGGCGGAGACCATCCCCCTACAAATTTGGGGCAACCCCAATGAGGGACGTGGCTAGGGATGCCTCGGTCCAGGTCACTGGCTGCAGGGAATGTCTGAGTCTACTGCTGCCAAGGGAAAGAGGCAAGGGCCTCACCTGTGTGAGGTGTGAGCAGGTGGATGACCTCCTCTGCTTAGTTGCTAGGCTAGAGGATGAGCTTGCGAGGGTAAAAGCCATTCGGGAAAGGGAGCGTGAAGAGCTCAAAAGGCTGAAAGCCATTCGGGAAAGGGAGCGTGAAGAGCTTGAAAGGCTGAAAGCCATTCGGGAAAGGGAGCGAGAAGAGCTCGAAAGGCTGAAAGCCATTCGGGAAAGGGATCGAGAAGAGCTCGAAAGGCTGAAAGCCATTCGGGAAAGGGATCGAGAAGAGCTCGAAAGGCTGAAAGCCATTCGAGAATGCGAGATGGAAATTGACTGGTGGAGTAGCTCCCTGGCATCCAAGAGGAAAGAGTGCCAGGAAGATTCCACGCTACTGAAGGCGGTCCCCCTGCCCTGCCCTAGCCAGGTAAATGGGAGCAACCCACACCCTGAGGAGGGCTGGAAGGTAGTCCCTACTCGCTGCCGTAGACACTCCCCCTGCCTCCCTACCCCACCCCCTCAGGTCCCCATAAGCAACAGATATGGGGCCCTGGGAGTTGAAGGTGAGGTATGTGAGGAGACGAATACAATCCCTCTACCTCAGAGGAAGCAAAAGCCCAGAGCAAGGAGAGTATCTGCACGCCTTGTGACGGCCTCAGAAAAGCGAGTAAGAAGAGTAGTTGTAGTTGGGGATTCCCTCCTTAGTGGGACGGAGGGCCCCATATGCAGACCAGACCCTACACGTAGGGAGGTGTGCTGCCTTCCTGGTGCCAGGATCAGGGATATTACCAGAAGGCTCCCAGGGCTGGTTAGTCCCTCTGATTATTATCCACTCTTGATAGTTCAAGCAGGTAAAGATGCAATCATGAAGTGTAGCCTGCGCACTATCAAGAGTGAATTTCGTGACCTAGGTCGCTTTGTTGGGGGGGCGGGTGCCCAAATAATATTTTCTTCTATTCCCACTTGTGGGAGGTGGGGTTCGGAGCAGGTCAGAAGAACCCATGAATTGAATCAGTGGTTGAAAGGCTGGTGCCTACACAAGAAATTTGGGTTTTTTGACCAAGGGATGGTGTACTCTGCTCCGGACATGAGTACTGCTAATGGGGCTTACCTGTCCCATAGAGGAAAGCGGATCCTTGCTCAGGAGATGGCAGGGCTCATTGATAGGGCTTTAAACTAGTTAGGAAGGGGGAAGGGGATATTACAAAGGCTGCTGGGGTAAGGCAGATGCTTTGGGAGACACAGCACGAGTTGCTGGGGGAAATAGATAAATGCCAACAGCACAATTGCAGACTTGGGGATGTTGCTCCACACGAGAGTAGGGGTAACTCTGTGGACTACCCCATGAACTCCTCGGTGGAGCAGTTTTTGCCCACCCCCTATCGAAAATCTCGCAGTGAGCTGTTGGGGATATCTGGATCTGCTGCCCCACTAAAATGCCTATACACAAACGCACGTAGCATGGGGAACAAACAAGAAGAATTAGAGCTCTTTGTGCGGTCACAGGGCCACGATCTCATTGCGATCACTGAGACGTGGTGGGACAGCCTGGATGACTGGCACGCTACCATGGATGGCTACGTGCTTTTTAGGAAAGATAGACTAGGGAGACGAGGTGGAGGAGTTGCTCTTTATGTTAGAGAGCACCTAGAATGTATTGAGCTCCACCTGGGTAGGGATGAACCGTTTGTCGAGAGCTTGTGGGTAAGAATTAAAAGGCAGGCCAGTTTGGGTGACATAGTCGTGGGCGTGTACTACAGGCCCCCTGATCAAGAGGAGCGGGTTGATAATGAATTTTATAAGCAATTGGAAGTAGCCTCAAGATCGCAGGCGCTGGTCCTTATGGGGGACTTCAACTACCCAGATATTTGCTGGGCAAGCAATACGGCCAGTCGTATGCAGTCCAGACAATTTCTGCAGTATATGGAAGACAACTTCCTGATACAGATGGTGCAGGAACCTACTAGGGGAGGGCGGATGCTTGACCTTGTTTTTACTAACAAGGACGGGCTCGTCAGTGAAGTGAAGGTCGGGGGCAGCTTAGGACAAAGCGACCATGAAATGGTTGAGTTCAAGATCCTGAGAGGAAGAGGCAAGCCAAAAAGTAGGATAGCTACCCTGAATTTTGGAAGAGCTAACTTTGATCTCCTCCGAAATCAAATAGGGGCTATCCCATGGGCTGCTCTGTTTGAAGGAATGGGAGCCTGCGAGTGCTGGCTAACATTCAAACAGCACTTCTTCCAAGCGCAGAATAGGTGCATCCCTTTGAGTAAGAAATCGGGAAAGAGAGGTAGAAGACCTGCGTGGATAAGCAGGGAACTTATGAGTAAACTCAAAGGGAAGCAGAAAACCTATAAACTGTGGAAACAGGGTCTGAGATCATGGGATGAATATAAGGATGTGGCCAGGGCCTGTAGGGATGCAACTAGGAGGGCTAAGGCCTGCTTAGAAATTAAGCTGGCAAGGGACATAAAGGACAACAAAAAGAGCTTTTTCAGGTATGTAAATAGTAAAAGGATGACCAGGGATAATGTAGGTCCCTTGTTGAATGAGGCGGGTGTCTTGGTGACGGGAGATGATGAGAAGGTGGAGATACTTAATGCCTTCTTTGCCTCGGTCTTTACTCCGAAGGCTTCTCAGGACTCACATATCCCAGATGTAAGTAGGAGTGGTTGGGGAACGAGTGGTTGGGGAACGAATGGCTCCCCTCTAGTAGAGGTAAGGGTGGTCCAGGAACGACTCAAAGGAATGGATGCACACAAATCCATGGGCCCGGATGGGATACACCCACGTGTGCTGAGAGAGCTGGCGGAGGTGATTGCGGAGCCGCTCTCTATCATCTTTGACAGATCCTGGACTACAGGAGAAGTGCCTGAAGATTGGAGGATAGCCAATGTCACTCCAGTCTTTAAAAAAGGCAAGAAGGAGGATCCCAGTAACTATAGGCCAGTCAGCCTCACCTCTGTCCCTGGAAAGGTGATGGAACAGCTTGTTTTGGATGCCATCTCCAAACAACTGGAAGAGAAGAAGGTCATGAGGAATAGTCAGCATGGATTCACCAAGGGGAGATCGTGCTCGACCAATCTCATAGCCTTCTATGATGTTATTACCAACTGGGTGGATGGAGGGAGAGCAGTGGATGTCATCTACCTCGACTTTAGCAAGGCTTTCGATACTGTCTCCCACAACATCCTGATAGAGAAGCTGAGGAAACAAGGGATAGACGAGTGGACAGTGAGGTGGGTTGAGAACTGGCTGTCAGACCGGGCTCAGAGGGTCGTGATCAGTGGAGTAGAATCTGAATGGAGGCCTGTGACTAGCGGTGTTCCCCAGGGCTCAGTGTTGGGTCCAGTCCTGTTTAATATCTTCATTGACGACCTTGATGAGGGAATAGCATCCACCCTCAGCAAGTACGCCGATGATACAAAACTGGGAGGAGTGGCTGACACGCAAGAACACTGCGCTGCCATCCAGCGAGACCTGGACAGACTGGAGAGCTGGGCAGGGAGAAATCTAATGAAATTCAACAAAAGCAAGTGTAAAGTTTTGCACCTGGGGAGGAATAACCGACTGTATCAGTACAGGCTGGGGGATGACCTGTTGGAGAAGAGCTCTATGGAGAAGGACCTAGGGGTCCTGGTTGATGACAGGTTGGCTATGAGCCAGCAGTGTGCCCTGGTGGCCAAGAGAGCCAATGGGATCCTGGGATGCATCAGGAAGAGTGTGTCCAGCAGGTCGAAGGAGGTGATCCTCCCCCTCTACTCTGCATTGGTCAGGCCCCACCTGGAATACTGTGTCCAGTTCTGGGCTCCCTGGTATAGAAGAGACAGGGACCTTCTGGAGAGAGTCCAGAGAAGGGCGACAAAGATGATTAGGGGTCTGGAACATCTCCCCTATGAGGAAAGGTTGAGTGAGCTGGGTCTGTTCAGCCTGGAAAAAAGAAGACTTAGGGGGGACCTAATTAGTGTTTACAAGTATCTTAGACATGGGTGGCAGGGGGAATTGGCCAGCCCCTTTTCAGTGGTCATTGGGGACAGGACAAGGGGCAATGGCTGTAAACTGGAGCACAGGAAGTTCCGCACCAACATGCGGAAGAACTTTTTCACAGTGAGGGTGACAGAGCAGTGGAATAGGCTGCCCAGGGAGGTGGTGGAGTCTCCTTCTCTGGAGATATTCAAGTCTCGTCTGGACGCCTATCTATGTAATATGAGATAGGGAGCCTGCTTTGGCAGGGGGGTTGGACCCGAAGATCTCTTGAGGTCCCTTCCAACCCCTAAGATTCTGTGATTCTGTGATTCTGTGATTCTGTGATACTTGGGTCAGTCTGCTTACCTTCTAGAATGTTAGCACAACCTTACTACTCTTCCAGTTTCATGGAATAACTTATTAATTAGGGGTGAATGCAAATCCCATAACATGGACTTATGTTGATCTCTATAATAATAGGGTTCTAATCTTTAAATTCATAGTACATGCCACTGTCAGAGTCAGACTGCACTAACAAAAGGACTGGTATAAATGGCAAACTCCAATATGGGTTAGAGGGTAGAGGGGACTAAGAGGCACTTTACTAGTGGATTTCAGATATATTTTATAATAGCAAGAGAACACTAGGACTTGGGTTTAATTACATGTTCTCTTAATTAAAGAATTTCTTTCCCCTCCTTTTCATTTACCGATCCTAGCTGGTGCTGTTCTTCTCACATCTTGACCAATATTGTACCCCTATCTGACCCACAACATTCCTTTGTATGTCAGGCAGCTTGCTTTCTCTGTCCTCTATTCCCCCTCTTAGCATGAAGAAGTAGCTTTAGGATACAAGGAGAAACGTCTTACCAGTTTCCTCTATGGTGCCAGAAGAATGGTGGCTGGAAAAGTCATGGTCCATGCCAGTCCCTCATGGGGAAGGATGACCAACAGAGAAAGAGAATGCTCAGTGGATTTGGTTGCCAGATTCTGACAAGCCATTCCAGAATATTTAGAAACAATGATTTCAGAGATTAACAGTTCAAGCAAATTAACCTAACTCACCATAGAGGCATACTGAGCTTGCTGAACAAGAACTATATATACTTTGCAAAATGGAAGTATTTCAGAATTTGAGCATCTATCCACTGTATTCTACTCCCAAATTTTACTACTTTGACATAACTTTCTTCCCATATAAATCGTGTACAAAGCCTGTAAGTTTTCTGGGTTGAGAACTGGCTGTGGGACCGAGCCCAGAGGGTTGTGATCGGTGGAGCAGAGTCTGACTGGAGCCTGTGACCAGCGGTGTTCCCAGGGCTGGTGTTGGGTCCAGTCTTGTTCAATATCTTCATTGACACCTTGATGAGGGAACAGCACCCACCCTCAGCAAGTGCCCATGATCCAAAGCTGGGAGGGGTGGCTGACACGCAGGACACTGCGCTGCCATCCAGAGACCTGGCCAGGCTGGAGAGCTGGGCAGGGAGAGACCAGATGAGGGTCAACAAAAGCAAGTGGAGAGTCTGGCACCTGGGGAGGAACAAGCCCATGGATCAGTACAGGCTGGGGGTGACCTGCTGGAGAAGAGCTCTGTGGAGAAGGACCTGGGGGTCCTGGTGGGTGACAGGTTGGCCATGAGCCAGCAGTGTGCCCTGGGGGCTGAGAGAGACAATGGGATCCTGGGGGGCATCAGGAGGAGTGTGGCCAGCAGGTCACAGGAGGTGATCCTCCCCCTCTACTCTGCCCTGGTCAGGCCCCACCTGGAGTATTGTGTCCAGTGCTGGGCTCCCTGGGATAAAAAGGACAGGGATCTCCTGGAGAGAGTCCAGAGAAGGGCTACAGAGATGATGAAGGGCCTGGAGCATCTCCCCTATGAGGACAGGCTGAATAAGCTGGGACTGTTCAGCCTGGAGAAAAGAGTTCCTCTGAATGCCATTGGAAAGGTGCACTACCAATCCTGTTCTTTTAAACAAACAAACATGAGACTGATGGTTTCATAAGATTATTTGATTTCCCAAACTGTGCCATATAATGGTCATTATTTCACTATTATATTTGCAATGTATATTGAACACCTACCATAGAAATGTATAAAGCGATTTAAAATGTAAATACCTTTATACTCTTTCTTTCTATCATTAGAACAAATTAAAAGATCCCTTTTATATTTTTCTTTTGAACTAGTAGGCAACACCTTAACCAACCTGGACACAATATTCTTTGCTTTTCTTTTCAGACAGAAAATCGATAACATTGAGTAGGGACTCATTTTTCTCTATGGATACTTGTATCCATTATTGGACCGTTTCTCATGTGCAACGAACCATCTGCTTTAATGTCAAAGTTGATTCTTTTAGTTGTTCCTTTAATTTTTTTCTTCTGTCTCTTCACTTGCAGCATCTAATATGAAACTACAAATTTAAATCTGTCTGAATGAGAGTATTCAGGGCAGAGGACTTCAATCACTTTTAAATTGCTCATTTTGTGCTACACCTAAGGTGATGTTTTTAGAAGAAAAGAAGGTTGCAACTTTCTATCAAGTTCAAGCCTTTGCCTTCATTTCAATCTTTTCTTTCTTTCTCTTTTTTTTTTTTTAAGGTGCAGTCACCAATTGATCTGTCATATTGTGGTTTTCAAAGATGAACTGAGAATGCTCTGAAAGGAGGTTGCTGTTGAAGAGCTGCTGGAAGACCTAGAGT
The DNA here is from genome assembly GCA_022605575.1 of Laterallus jamaicensis coturniculus. Classification (NCBI taxonomy): domain Eukaryota; kingdom Metazoa; phylum Chordata; class Aves; order Gruiformes; family Rallidae; genus Laterallus; species Laterallus jamaicensis. The sequence goes on from JAKCOX010000460.1 coordinate 28,070, forward strand.
AGGGAATTACATTTTCATTGTGGCTAACTTTCAATGACACTGAAGATGTCTCACTTGGAAGATCATCAAACCCATGTTTTCTCTTCCACTTCAACAGACAAAGCTTCATTCATTTGATGTGGAGACTCTGAAGAAACTAATTTTCTTTCTGAAATAAGTGTGAATTCTTTTTATCTTGTGATTTAACAACTCTTGACAATGCTTACATTTCACTTCAGAAAAATTAGCTGTTTTCGTAACTTCAGTCTTTTCAATCATTTTTTCCCACCAAGTCTCTTAGTATTCCTTTTCTCAACCCAGTTTAATATACATAGAAGTTTGGTAATAACTACTTCTAAATTACCTATTTACTGTATTAATAAAAAGCTTTCCCATTTACTAGAATTACCATAGAAATAACACTTCATGAATTTAACACCGCAAAGAATGAAAATAAGATGTGCTAATCATGTTCACCAATGATTTCTAGCCTATTAATTTCTAGCAGATCCAATCCATTGTTGATTACATGACACTCTTACCTATTTTCTCCTTCACAATATCTAACATTTACCTCCATCCCTGCTCTCCTGTGAGTAAAATCACAGAATCACAGAATCACAGAGTTGTAGGGGTTGGAAGGGACCTGGAGAGCTCCTGGGGTCCAACCCCCCTGCCAAAGCAGCTCCCCAGCTCATACTGCACAGGTCGGCGTCCAGACGGGGCTGGAATCTCTCCAGAGAAGGAGACTCCACACCCCCTGGGCAGCCTGTCCCAGGGCTCTGGCACCCTCACTGGGGAAAAGTTCTTCCCCAGGTTGGTGTGGAACTTCCTGTGCTCCAACTTGCAGCCATTGCCCCTTGTCCTGTCCCCACAGACACTGAAAAGGGGCTGGCCAATTCCCCCTGCACCCCATACTTCAGATATTTATAGACATTGATTAGGTCCCCCCTCAGTCTTCTTTTCTCCAGGCTGAACAGCCCCAGCTCTCTCAGCCTTTCCTCACAGGGGAGATGCTCCAGGCCCTTCATCATCTTTGTAGCCCTTCTCTGGACTCTCTCCAGGAGATCCCTGTCCTTTTTATCCCAGGGAGCCCAGCACTGGACACAATACTCCAGGTGGGGCCTGACCAGGGCAGAGTAGAGGGGGAGGATCACCTCCTTGGACCTGCTGGCCACACTCCTCCTGATACCCTCAGGATCCCCTTGGCTCTTAGCCACATTCCCTGAAAGGCTTCCAGTTCTGTAACTATGCTAAGTTACAAAGTATTTTATAGTTTTGTAGTATGTATTTGACAAAGATTTAATGGACAGAAAGGGAGACAGGAATAAAAATTAAATGAGACCTAACTGCTGGGAAAGTGTTTTATTTAGGAGTGTATCTTCTAGAAGCAAAACCTGATTTTTTCAAGTTGATGGAGGTCTGGAACTAGTTTTCCATTAAACAGTTCAACATACACAGTGTAGTGACTTACCATCATGTTACTGGGCTCTAAGAATAACCCTCCACTTTTTCATTTTATAAGTAGTAGCTACACAGAAATTGCAATTTCCACCTGAACTACAGATATGACTCTCAGAAGTTTGTTAGGAGGAGCCAGGGTTTTTTAAAAACTAAATTAGAAGTCAATTTGAAGCTCCCAATGGAGTATTTTTAAAAGCTTGTGGAGGAACAACATGGGAAAAGGGAAAATGAAGATGGATTACAGCTGATAGTGACTTTTACAGTGAAAACAAGGAAATTATTTTTGGTTTAAATATCTATTGCATACAACTGTAATAGTTTCTGCCCCCAACTCTACATGATACTTAACAAAGAAAATTCTCCCAACATTTGTATTATACAAATCAGAATACCTGCCTCCTCTTTAGAGGAGGATATTAGGGGGATTGGATCTTAGGGGGAAGTTTTTTACAGAAAGAATGGTGAGGGGCTGGAACAGGCTGCCCAGAGAGGGGGTGGATGTCCCGTCCCTGGCAGTGTTCAAGGCCAGGTTGGATGGGGCCCTGGGCAACCTTGTGTAGCTCCAGGCCTGAGGTTGGTGTCCCTGCCTGTGGCAGGGGGGTTGGAGCTCTCTGATCCTTGGGGTCCCTTCCAACCCTTGCCATTCTATGATTCTATGATTCTTTACAAAATTTCTTGAGGTGAATATTGGTGTGCTTCATTGCCATCACCACTGTCTGAAGTGTTTGATATATACACAAGACCCCAGGTTGAAGAAGGGCAAACTTCTGACCTAAGATGCCCCTGGGAAGGACCCTGAAAGCTTACCTATCTACTGTCCTAATGCAGGACAGAAATAACATTTCTGAGCACAAGTTAGGCTAAAGTTAAAGAACTCTACCAATAGAGATTTGATATCATGTCTTCACCACATATGCCAATGCTTCATGATTCTACTGATTCCTCCCAATATCTAATCTGGATTTCTCCAGCTGCATTTTAAGACTCTCATTTCTTTTCCTATCCATGCTGAACATGGAGAAAAAGGATTCCCTTTCTTTCTGGGGGGTGGCCCAGAACACATATCAGAAAACATGTTTCACTTCAGATTTTTTTTCCTATAGACTAAACACCACACCAGTTCTTCAGACTTTCCTCATAAATCATAGTCACTCTCACTGCTCTCCTTTGGACTCACTCCAGTTAATCCACCTTCTTTGTGAAGTATAATACTAAATGTGAACTACAGTCATCTAGATGAGACCATACTGATGTTGAGTATTGTAATTTCCTACATTTTACAGGCTACATTTCCAGTTTTGCATCCAAGGGAGACCAACTCTATCCCCCAAATCCTTTTCTAAAAGACTGCCCAGATATTTCATATTCCAAGCTGTTAAAGCTGCTTAATCCTACCTAAATAGGAAACTTCTAATTTCTCCAGACTGAACTGCATCCAATTTTCCAGATTGCTTCTCCAACTGGCCAAGACCATTCTAAATCTGAATTCTGCCCTCCAACTTGCTGTGGTCAGCCTACTGCCATCTGTAAATGGAATACACATACTCCATATTCCATCCCCAAGCCACTACTGAAAATACCAAATAGGATGAGACACAGGAGAGATGCTTGTTCAACCCAGTTGCTATATCCTTCCAATCCAACAGTGCTGATTATTTTTCCTATTCTGCTACTACTACTATTGCTACCTTGTCTGAGTATGCTTTCCAAATAATTCTGTGCTATTCTCATCATCATGGTGTTCATATCATTCCCTGCTTTGCTGATAAAAATGCAATATATGTGCATGACATGTTAAGATGGTCAGAAACTTTGCTGAAGTCAAGACAGACAATATCTATTACTGCTCTTCCATTCACAGCCCTATTAGCCCAAAGCAGAAGGAGAATATACTGGTTTGACATGGGCTGCTCTCAACAGATCCATTCTATTAGCTGTTTCTTTCCAGACATTTACACATAACTGATTTGAGTATTTCTTCATTATTTGTTCTCAGGGAGTTTTGTGGTTTGGTTTTGGGTTTTTTTTAGGAATTGAAGTTAAACTGACTGATGTAAAATTCTCTGGCTGTTTCTTTTTTACCCTTTAAGCACTACATTTTTACTTTTCAATCTTTTAGAGCCTTAGCAAGAATCTCCAGGTTATCAGAGATGCCTGCTGACAGCTTTAAATAGTATTGGCTAGTGCTTTAAATAAGTTAGAGTCCATCCTGCTCCTTTATTTTTGGTAATAATTGTATTAGCCACATGATTATAGTGGACTTCTTTACTGAATACTGAAATAAAAAGGCACTAAATGCCTAAAGACATCTAATGTGTACTAGTTTTTCTCTCTCAACTAGAGTATTGAATAGTTTGTCAGTCGTATTCCTTACAGAATTTGAGTAGAAACTCAACAGTCATAAATCGTAATGTTCTTTATAAGACCATATTTTTAAAGCCAGTCACTTATAAAAGGTTTCTTGTTCCTCTTAATTACAACTTCTTCTGTGCCTTGTTCCTTCTGATTTCTGTCCCCACATACTTATGCATTCCTTTATACTAATCCTAGTAATCTCACATAATTTTCATTTCCTGTAAGATTCTTTCACGTGTTTGAGGCCAATGTATATGATTTAACCAGGTGATTTCTTGCTATTCTTCCATTGCATTGGGATCATTAAATTCTCAATAGCACATTTTTCATCAGGAAGTGCTTCATTCCTTTATTCCTTGAAATTTGTCTTCCATAACATGTGATCTTCCAGTATCCTGAGCTTGATGAGGTCTGCTTTCTTGAAATCCTCTTTTTCTATGTTGCTATTCTCCCTCCTTTCCTTCAAAAGGATCATGGATAGTTTAATGTTCACACAAATTCTCTTCCACTCTCATGTTATCATCCATATCCTATTAAGTACAAGACTGTTGTAGACTGTATTCTAACCTCTCTAGATGCTTCCTCTACTTTCTGTGCCAACGCTGTCACCAAAACAAGAGATTAAAACATTACTCAATATAAGCTGTTATATCTATTCCTTTCCTGCTGAACTGGAAAGTTTTTTGCCTGTTTTTATGAAGATCTATGCCTTAGATGATTTGGATAGTTTCTCAAAGAAAACCAAACCACCCCAAAACAGCACCACCCCCACACAAAAAAGCCATAAGTGAATTCAAGCCTTATGCAACAGAAATGTCTAGCTTGCAGTTTCAGCAGAGATCTCCCTGATCTGAGAAGAGCTGTGTGTATCCCCTTTCGGGACAAGCCACTGTGTGTGACCTTATATTTCCATTCTAATAAGCCATTACTACACCAGTTGAGTTGGAGTTTTGTATTAAGATCTCCAGCTTTTCTGTGCCTATTTTCTGTCCCTGATTTCTACGTTTGAAGAGGCATGTCTATACTTGAAAGGACAGCAGATCATTTGGGCTTCAGAGTGCCTTCTTAGCCTGTCATCAAGGGATAAAATTAACACCCAGTCTCATTAAATTATTTATATTCCTATTGTTAAATGAAAACCTAAAACTACCTGATGTGCATCCTAAAACTACCTGATGTGCATTCGCTGCTAGGTTTGGGGGCTTTGGGGTTTTTTCTTCTGGTGACCCTCAGTCTGAGATATGGGTTTTCCTGCTATATACTATAAGAGGAAGGTAGGCACCTATAGTCCAGATTTAGGAGCATTTGCTGTATAGAGAAGACAAAAGGGAGAAATATTTGGCCATAAAACTGGAAAATAAGTTAGAAATGGCAAGTATTTTCTCAATCTGCTCCTTATGTGGGTATTTTTTTACTAAGAACATGCACTTTTCAGATGCTTTAAATAAAATACAAGTATAATCCTAGTGAAGACAAAAGATTTATAGCATGAATCCACATTAACTGCTTGAAATAAACTTTGAGATTACAACCTTTTTTTTTTTTCTGGTGATGACACTATCCTGCTGTGTGAATTCTGGCAACTCATTTATCTGTCCTTTTAATTTTTGGTTCCCCAGCTGTAAAATGACTATGACAATAGTTACCAAATTCCTAAGTGGGGTGTTTGTCTCAAAGAATATTTATAATCCCATAAAGAACCCATAATGATAAGTGCTACAAAAAGCAAAGGATTGTTATTAATATTGCCCACTCCTCATGATGCTTGTACCTTACCAATACTTTATCCCCAAAACCGTTTGAAGACTTAAAAGCTTATAGAAAATGCTGAAATGAGGCAATTTTTCTCTCATCTCTGTAAAGCATCTTGCTGCACTGAGAGGTCCAGCACACATCTGTCATCTGGAGGCCAAGCAGGCCTTCCACAATTCCAGGAAATCAATTCCAAAGACTATAGATTGTCAGTTGCTTGTACATGGGAGGCTGTCCAGGCAGCAGATTAAATTGTATGAGAAAATTGTAGCAGTCTCTAGCCTGCCCGTAATGGAGATCCCCAACGACCTTTCTGAGGACTTGGGAAACAGGCACTGAAATTACCAACAGGCCCTTTTGGAGCATCAAACCTGCCTACTGAACTTCTCATACTCATCACACAGGGTCATTCACAACTGAGCTACTTCTAAAGAGGGAAAACAAACATGAAAATGGAATCACCATCCTTTCTTCTTGCAGAAAACGGACAGGGATAGCAGAACTGTGCTATCTGTATGGCACAAACAAATTTTAAACAAAAATAAAAAAAAAAAAAAATGGTTACTTGTGAAAGCCTCAGTCTTTAGCAGCATCTAATGGGGCTACTGTTCCTGAACCTTTCATCCCTGAGAGATTTCAGCAGAACATCCAAAACCCTGGCCAAAATGACTGCTGATGCAGAAGGCTGATTTAAACAACTAACAGTTTCAGTTTTGTTGTTTTATTCAGACTCTGTGGACTACACTGGGGTTTTTGGTTTCATTGTTTCTAGAGTACCCTTGACATGGCCAGAGTTCAAACTGCTAATGTGACCCTTTCAGTGCTGCTCACTTGGGGGTTCAGGCTATAGTGTGTAACTCTCCTTGTCAGGAACAAGAATGCTACATGTATACAAAGAACCTAATCCCTTTTGAAAATACAGTTTTGCTATACCAGTGAAAGATGAGCTACATGAAATTCTGTTTATTATTTCTGATCAACCTATTGTTGCAGAAAGTTCTACTTTCTCATTCATCAGTGGCAAAGTAGGCTGGTCATTTTATCTCACTCCTTAATAGCATTCCTGGTCTTTAGGAAAGCTGCATGGTTTAATGTAGATTTGTAATTTTAAACAATTTAAATCTATTAGAAAAGATTTACATAGCATTTTAGGTAGAGGGAATGAGTACATTTATATTTGTTGGTTTGGAGGCTGTGTGGGTTTTTTTAACAGCCCCTTTACGTTCACCATGATAGATAACCACACCTTTTTCTTTTGCTAAAAGATCATATAGAACCATATGCCAGGCTGCCCATAATGTAGAGTTTTGTATTTATCTCCAAAGCAGCTTGTAGGGCATCAGACTAGGTGAGTTCTTTGGCTGAGAGCAAGGCTCTACAACCTCTGTAAGGCACATCATCAGAAGGAAATGGTGAATAGGAACTGCCCTTACCATTTTTTGACTCTGCTACAGACTTCCTATATGACCTTGACCAAGTTTTTAAATCTATTTTTTAATTCCCCATAGGCTATTCTGGAGTAATAATTCCTCATGTCAGAAGTGTCTGAGTATAAATTTATTGCTGCATGTCTTTTATGCTAGGTTTAAGTAATATACTCTCTCAAAGAAAATGATCTTTCTGCTAAAGGAGCAATTGTTCTCTTGATTACAAAATAACCTTGTTTGTATTTTTAGCTTTGCTTTATCAGAGGTCTTATTCTGATTCATCTGTAAATTGTAGCTCATGCATTCGTGTACACAGCAGTATTTTTCTGTCATTTACATTTTATATTCTTACACATGTTTTGATCAGCTATAGATGACTACTATTGGAGCTGGGCACTGCAGAATTAGACCTCCAATGTGCTGGGGAGGAGAGATGGGGAGAAAGGTGTGGAGCAGCAATCCTTGCACTCACACAAAAAGAAAATCTAGGGGCTGAATGAAGAATGGAACGAAGGGCGTCTGAATATGAAGAGACTTTCAAAGACTGTTTTAGCCACAGGACTTTTCACGTCAAGTATCTGGTGCACCCAAGCTGTAAAAAGCAAAGCAGGAATTTCTAGGATCTATTTCATCCCTTTGACTCATCCTCTTCCTTTGCCCATTTGCTCTCGTAAGACAGGTCCAGAGTGTGCAACAGGAAACCAAGCAAAAACAATACAAGAAATACGCATTTTAATTTTAGCCACACAGCTGCCTCTGGGTTCTTTAAATACACACCCCTCTAAGTGCTTCCATACACCAAGCTATCCAAGTGCTCCAGACAGGCTGAGTCTCAACTGCAAACTCATTCCACAACTAATCTCCATCTGGCATCGTGACAGCAATCAAGCCAAGTTTGCCAAATGCCCAGTTGGGGCAAACTGGGTCCTTATCCAAGTGGCCTCTGTTACGTGGTTTGAAGTGGTGAGCTAGTCTCCAAGTTCTTTGGACTGGGACAAGTTTTCAGATAGGGATTAAAAACAAGCTCTTTTTTATCCTTATCCTCTCCCTCTTACACAGCATAAGAAACCAAAAATATCTTTTGAAGCCGTGCCTGTGAGTGACACTGTGCCCTAGGATAATGTGACGGGTGACGTAGTCTCCTTGTGCCAGGCTGCATGTAGCCCTGTTGTCTGGAAAACTATCTGGGGAATTTAAGGACTACCAGGAGAAAAATGGGAAATCTTAAAAGCTTAGTCACATACCCAGCTCTTCATCTTGGGTTGTTTTCTTCCCTTTGGCTTTTGAAGGTGAAACATAAACCTCCTCTGAATTCCAGAGGTTTTTTACTGCCATCATGTGGAGAATTTCCTAGAACAATGAAAAACCAGCTTCCCTGGCTGACTATGATTTTTCCTGCCGTTGGCAAAACTGCAGAAAAAAAATCTAACTCAGTCTTACATCTACAAAGGGTTAGTCCTGGAGCCACAAATGCCACAAACATCTGCTAAATATTCTATCATCCTTAGTATACTTTGCTTTTTGCCCTCCTGAAGCAGTGTATTTGATGGCATAGCAGAGCTGGTCAAGAGTGTGACAGCCTGGGTATGCTTGTCATTTCTGATGCTCCGTTACAGGCTTCTTTCTCTGGTCTGCAGTAATATACAAATATTTAACATCAGTACTATTTCTTTCTATGCAGTGACACAAAGGAAACCAGTATTGTAACAAGGTATCACAAATACAGTGATGTAAACTGTCTTAGGATCAGAAATATGTATTTTTTAGGCTTTCCTGTTCCCACTATGCAATCCCCCATTTTATCTGACCACCATGACAAATGCACAAGGAATTTGATGAAAATATTAATTAAAAATGGTCCATATGATTAGCAATTCAGAGGGCTACATTAATTTTAATAAAAGGAGTTTTTCTACCTTGCAGAAAATTCCAAGATTGTGGTTTTGTCCAATCCAACAACTATATTTAAATTTAAAAAAAAAAAAAGCAAAATGGAACATCACCAAATGTTATTTCTATTTTATTTCTTTTTAGTTTGTGTTGTACCAATTAACATTGTTTTTACAAGTGGAAAAGTTAAAAAAAAAAAGGTCATTTTTCAGTGAATTTTTCAGCAATATCAACACCTTTTCCTTACAGGCTCTACTTTTGTTGAATCTATACAATCTGGAAGACAATTGCTGTCAGAACATTTCCAAGAAGCTCTGTTTCTCTTTCCAAAGACTGGCAAACAAGTTGCCCCATTTTCAAGAGCAGTGAGCCCCAGTAGCTCATCCTGAATGGAGCACAACAGCAATCAGCCTTGCATATGGATTAGGAATCCAGTTGATATTTTCTGTCCATTCTGCTACCTCACTTGAAATAATAATCGGTTTCTTAGCTTTTTCCTGACCAGAGGCTTGGAAACATAGTAATTACGGACCTCAACAAGGTCCATAAACTGCTCCAGAACAAAAGAATACTCTAATTGACACCAACAATCTCTTGTACAAGAAGACCTCTTCAGAAAAGTTACTACACTTGGTAAATCTAGAAAGTAGGTCTGAAGGTCCATGAAGTACTATCATCAAGGCACTGTCTTCTAGTCTCATAAAAATGTGTTCAGGTTTGGTTACATTATACAGAGGCCACTGGAAAAACCAGATTTGTCTTGATCTGCTCCTATAAGCCCTCACAATTCCCATAGCCTTGGACACAAGCTGTTGAATGTTTTGCTGTGATAGCCTGAGCAGTGAAGACTTCTAAGTTAAAGGAAAAATGCATCCCAGTACTATACCCTAGCATAGGGGAACATACTTTGCTGGGCTAACCAAGAGACAGTTCTATATTTGTCTTTTAAATAGCTCTAGCAATTCTGAATGTTTCACAATCGTATTATTAAGCAAAGCCTCAACCACTACTAAGAGAACCCACACACGACTGACGAATTCAGCCACCTAACATAACAAGCTTACAGGGAAGGCAACTGAGTCACAGTGGCATCTGAGCTTCTCGGAAAGCCTACTATCCAGTCTACATCCTTGGCTCATCTATCTGAACCAAGAGGCACAGCAAATGGCTATATCAATGTTACTGCATCATATGATCTCTCTAATGACTAGTCCGTAGAAAATGTAATCCTTCTATGTGTAACTAATATAGGATGGTCTTTCATCCCCCATAGCAGAGCACTGTGCTGAAGGTTTGAGGTTCAAATTCTCTTCTACATGAGGCACATTTGTAATCCTTGCACATAAAGTAATGAATTCTTGCTGTTCCATTTGCTTGTAAAAACCACAGGAAATAACAGGCCAAAATCCTTATCACAATAATATTCTCAAATATAGTAATGTCAAATATAATTCCCATCAATTAGGAAAATACAGGCTCGAGATCTCCAGTGTCGCTTCAATTCTGGTACATTATGCATTTATTTTATCAGGCTATCTTTAATTACCAACTGACATCTCAGGTTTTTCCATCAATGTGTCATTCAGGTAGCTGGGTAAATGGTATTGGGGATAAATCATGTAGAGAATTAGGCTGTTGTTTGTCATTATCCCTATCTCCTATTTATGCCCTTGGTATTTAAATAAAATTGTTCTAAAGTAAGATTTTGGGCTACTTATTGTAATTTTATGCAAACCAGACACAGTCCTTTTCACCCTGAAAAAAAGTCCACAGGCAGTCCTTGATTGGACCAGGTTTGACCTTCCCTATATACTGAAATTCAGAGAGACACACGACACCCAGTGGTTATTAGAAATAATGCAGGGACGCAGCAGCCAGGTACAATGTGAAGATACTTAACACCTTTCTCAGGTTCCCAAAATTTAAGATGCAACTAGAAAAACAAAGACTCTGGACAAGTTCCTATCCACGTTAAAGAGTCAGTAGACATGGCCTTAACAGACTCAACACTTATGGCACCAAAAAACTCCCAAAGCAACCACCAACACCTGAAATACAAATCCAAATCATTATTTATCTCCAGGTAAACATGGCATCTACCCTTCACTGGAGAAAACAGTAGCTCTTTCATGACAGCAGTGTAAATCCTTTACATTTCTCCATCAGAAAAGAACAATATAATGAGATTTAATATAATATAATGAGATCCAATTTTAGATTGGATCTTAGGGGGAAGTTTTTTAAAGAAAGAGTGGTGAGGGGCTGGAACAGGCTGCCCAGAGAGGGGGTGGATGCCCCATCCCTGGCAGTGTTCAAGGCCAGGTTGGATGGGGCCATGGGCAACCTTGTGTAGCTGCAGGCCTGAGGTTGGTGTCCCTGCCTGTGGCAGGGGGGTTGGAGCTCTCTGATCCTTGGGGTCCCTTCCAACCCAGGCCATTCTATGATTCTATGATTTCCCTGATGGCCTTGCACTGATTAAGTAAAATCACCCCTCTACAGCCTGTAGCTTTCTGCACACAGTGAAGGCTACATTGAAGACAGAGAAGATGGCTGCACGGGAGAAGCTGGATTGCTGAAATGGTCCGATGCTGCACAGATTAAAAGCAATCCTTGGGACTGCTCTTTTGCATAGGTTCCCCAAATCTTCAGTTGGTCCAACAGTCTAGGAGTTTCAAAGGGGTTATTACACCCACCTTGGTTCCCTTCCAGCATAATACAGCACAGAAGAGTGTAAAGAGCATCAAAGGTGCTTTATGCTTGATATGTCATGTCTGATAATCATCAGTTATTATTAAATCATTGTCATTCTGCCTTCCCTTAATTTGGAGACAGGTATGGTAAAGATAAAGTTGCAGATGAACAGAAGAACCTGAAAGATGTGTGCTTTGAAAAGGAAACATAGCTAGATAAAGTTGAGACATAGGAGAAACAAAAAAAGAGTGATTGCTAAAATACCTTCATTAAAGAAAAATCTTGTTAACTGCTGGATGAAATTCTATGACCTGTGATAGACTTCAGGTCAAAGCAGGTGATCACACCCATATCTTTTCATGCTTTGATATTTAGTAAATAGGATATTAATTATTAACAAAATCCACATGTGGAATGCCTTTTCAAACAGATTTGGAGGTTTAATACTGTTTTAATGTCCAACAACACCACCAACACAAATATAAACACATTTGAGATTTAGTGCCCCTCTGCTGAAAGGTGAAGCAACTACTTTATCCACATGAATTAAATTCTTTGGTTAAGACCAATGAAAAAGGCATCATGTGAAGAATATTCTTCCATTAATGTATTAAAATTACAGAAATGAATAACAGAAGGAACAAAGATATATGTATGAAAATACATAAAAGATAGGCTTTGGTTCAATAAAATGGGATGAATAAAGCTATTTGCAGACTATGCAATATAGTACCTACTAAATTGTATTTTGTCTGTGATAGCAAAATAAATCAATAAGCATATGAAGAAAAAAGATAGAGTACATGGTGATTTCAGACAAACATGTTACTTCTCCAATTCAGATTATGGATTATGGAAACATGTTCATCTTCTGACCTGGCAATGCTGAACTTCCTAAGTTTGCCAAATGTTTCTTCCTACTGCTGTGCCAGGACAAAAGATTCTTTGTTCATAAGTATTTATGAAGTCCATGCATCAACACTTTCATTAATTGTTCAATAACCACATAAGACCTATTCTTTAACCACCTCATAGGGTAAATACTAGCTTTTGTCCCTCTTAAGCCATGAAAAATGATTTCTGCATCCTTTCCTGTAAGAAGAGATTCAACACTTTTTTTTTCTTTTTTAATAAGAGTGTTGAAACACCTAACTGAGTACACATACAGTCATACTTCACCCATATTCTTTTCACTCTTCTCCTGGTGTATTACCAGAATAAACAGGGAAGTGAACAAAAATCTAATGCTTACTTGCCAAAACGCTCACCTTTAGGATATACAAACAAACCACAGTCCAACATAGGAATAAAGGAAAACATCCTGTTACCACTGACAGGAATTGCCAAAAGCACACAGTAAATGACACCTTCTATCAATGAAGAATCAAATGAAAGGGAGAGAAGGGACAATGACAGAAGTATTATTAAAACCACACAAAAAAAACCCCAACCCACATAATTCAGGTTATAGTGTGCAATATAAACCTAAACTTGAATTCAACTGAATTCAGTAAGAATCCAGGTGGTAAGATTTAGTTTATTTAAAACAGAGATTTACCTTGACTATATAAGAAAACTTATCTATTAAACAGTATAGTACTTCAGTTCTCCTACCTGCTGCCCTTTGAATGAAGACCTGGTATCACGCATTACAAATCTGTTCCACATCTGTTCTGGATCCCCTGAACTGAAAGGCAGGCTGTCTATCCCAAATACAGATTACTTGCTCTCTGATGAGCTGTTTTCAGTGATCACCCACATATCTGGATCTCCGTATCCTGAGAAATCTGGTCTCTGTGCAGATCAGAAAGGGTTGTTTCTGGGGTTAAGACAACCAGGACCATGCCTGAGCAAATATCGTGATGCAACAGCATTCTTAGCATGCTTTTCCTCAGAACTCAAACTTCCTGAACTGTAAGGGATCCAAATCCAGAGTCTAGCGATCACACATCTCATGGTAGTGTTTAGATGTAACTCAGAGCCAGCTCTTCTTACAAATACTGAAAAATTTATCCAGGAAATATCCTGCACTTCGGGTTAGTAGGACTGGAATCAGTTCTGTGTCACACTTTCAAAATGACAGCGTCATTTCACACAATCACAGACATTTTCGTTTTGCATTTGACAGGTCATTTATGAGACTACACAGAGATGAAAGGTCCTTCTCTTTTTCACTCAGGAATTTATTAGATCATGTTGATCTTTTTAATCAGCGTGTTTCAGGTTCTTTAACAGGACCGTGATAACAATGAAAGTACTTCTTTCATCCATTTCTATTCAGGGAATTCATTGTGTCTTTGCTCAGCCCTTCCACAGAGCCTTTTCAGTTCTCTCTAATGAAATGTCTTTCATATCCAAATGCAAAATATTCTGACGGACTTCAGAGTGATGGTAGTATTTATGCAGTTCTCAGAATAAGAATAGCCACTGTAATTGCGTTCAATGAACAAGAGGATTCACTTCCTACTTATTTGCCCTTGGTTTATAAGCAGTTCACAGAAAGCAAATGAAAATATTTATTTCACTATCTTATATTTTACAACTATGTAGAAGAATGAGGGTATCGTATCCTTCACTTGTGACAGCTCCTCCTTTTGCCCTCTTTTCCCTCTTTGACACAAGTTTAAAGCGTTTGGACCTCTGTGGTGCTGCTTTCCCCATTTTGTAAGTGGCTGGCAGTTAGATTTCTGTTTTTGCTGTTATCTCCAGTGAGAAAGGGTCTACATAAGTCAAAACTCCTGTGTAGAGACGAGCTACAGTGTTTTGCATTCTATTTGGGATGTCCAGCAGCATCCCAGATTCCTGCCTCTTCCTGGCCTGTCCTGATTCCCTCACGAGTCCAGGCCAGGCAGTACAGCTCCAGGCCCTCACACAATTGCTCACCGATGTGGCACAAGGCCAACAGGAGGTACACACACACCATTCCTCAGTGAAGATGCTCCATGCTGCCATGTCCCTGACAGCTGCGGTGGGACACATCTCCAGAAGCTCTTTAAAACCAACACGGTGGCGGGCTCTTCTCCCTGACAGACCCTGTGCGCACCCACGGCGGCCTGTGCACCTCGGGCTGCCTGCTCCCACCTCACGCCAATCCCCACTGCACTCTGTGGCAAGAACTCGTGTACTGAGCTTGTCCCTGCTGCCTCCCAGAGGCTCCCGCCCTCCCGCCTCAGCGCCCCCTCAGCCGCACAGGCCTCAGGCGCCACGCCGCCATCTTGAGCCGCGGCCCCGCGCAGCGCAGCGCGCGGACACAAGCAGCGCATGCGCGCCGCAACCACGCCCGCCCCCCCCCAGCTAGCGTAGAGCGCGGCGGGTCGGCGCAGGCAGCTTCGTTGTGCGCGTGTGCGTCGGTGGGAGCCTGGAGGGCTACTATCCGCTTCCGGGGTGGGCTTGTCTAGGCCGTGAGGGAGGGTTGTGCTCCATGGTAGGGTGTTGCGCATGCGCGGCCTGGTGGGGTTACAGCTGTGGCGGCCCGCGGACAGGTGAGGGGGGGTTCGGCCCGGTGCGGTGCGGGGGAGGTGGCAGCGAGGGAAGGGTGGCAGCTGTGGGGCCTCCGGGCCATCGCCGGGCCTGCTTCACCTCGTCCTGTGGTGGGGTGGCGGCTCGGGCCCTTCGGCCCGTCTGCGCGGGGGTCTGGCCTCCCGCCGGGCCCGCTGCCAGGGCGCCCCGCCTGGGCGGGCCGAGCTGCGGGGCTCCCCCCGCCGGGGCTCCCCCCGCCGGGCCTGGCGTGCGGGCAGAGCGCTGGGAAGGCGGTTGGGTATGGGTAAGGTCGGCCCTCGCCCCTGCGGCTGGAGGGAGGGCCCTGGGCGTCGGGGTTGACGCCCGGTGCTTCCCGCCGGTGCGCGGCTGAGCACCTGCCCGGCGGGCGGGGCGGGGGGGGGGGGCAGGAGGGATCCTCCGCCCGCGTCTCGGGAGAGCGGCACTGCTGGGTTGTTTATCTTCAGGTGCGGTTACTGTTGGGGGGGGGTTCTGCAAGGGAAAGGCGGTTTTCTGCTTTGCGAAGCGGTAATATCGTAGTCAGTGAGGTTAATCCGAGGCGCGATTATTGCTGCACAATTATTTTTGGGCCGGGAGAATCCCAGACACAGATACAGACTGGGAGAAGAGCTCCTGGGGAGCAGCCCTGTGAGAAGGACTTGGGGATTCTGGTGGGTGAGAAACTTCCCATGAGCCAGCAGTGGCTCTTGCAGCTCGCAAGGCCAATGGGATCCTGGGCTCCATCAGCAGAGGGGTGGCAGCAGGGACAGGGAGGGGATTGTCCCTCTCTGCTCTGCCCTCCTGAGGCCCCAGCTGGAGTCCTGTGTCCAGAGCTGGGGCCCCAATACGAGAGAGATGTGGAACTGTTGGAGAGGGGTCAGAGGAGCCACGAAGATGCTCAGAGGGCTGGAGCAGCTGCCCTACAAAGAGAGGCTGAGGGAGCTGGGCTTGTTCAGCCTGGAGAAGAGAAGGCTACAGGGGGGGACCTCATTGCAGCCTACCAGTCCCTGAAGGGAGCAGAGAAACAGGAGGGGAATCAACATTTTAAAAGGGCAGACAATGGCAGGACAAGGGGGAATGGATTAAAGCTAAAGGAGGGAAGGTTTAGATTGTATATTAGGGGGAAGTTTTTTACAGAGAGAGTGGTGAGGGGCTGGAACAGGCTGCCCAGAGAGGGGGTGGATGCCCCATCCCTGGCAGTGTTCAAGGCCAGGTTGGATGGGACCCTGGGCAACCTTGTGTAGCTGCAGGCCTGAGGTTGGTGGCAATATGACCTGAGTACCTTTTACTTCTGGGGGGGAGAGTGGGTGGGGAATAAAATAAAATTGTGGTCTATGAGTAGCCTTTAGCTTTTAATTTGTCTTGATTTTCTTGGGGTGGAGAAACAGATCTACTACATTAGTTTTCTATCTATATTTCACTCTTTGTATAATTTGAAATATTCCTGTTATGAAAGTCTCCAGTTGGCTCACTGGCAGTGTAACAAGAGATGAGCAACTATTCAACTTCACTCAGAGGCCCACTGATTTAATTACAGATAACAGCCTTACACTTTGTATCTGCTGTTTTGTCTTGGTTATCCAGGTTACTGAACTTGGCAGAATCAGGTATTCCATTTTAAAGCAGATCAGGAAATCCCATTGCTATTCCCCGAGTTGTGTGTGTACAGTAAGGAATTAGTACCTTGTCAGACAGAATGGATAACAGAATTAGAAATTACTTATGCATCATGCTCTCTAGATGAATCTACTGTGTACTTTACTCAGTAATTTTAAGTATGAAATGCTTCTCCTTCAGGTAATTCAGCAAGGTTTTCTGACCTGCACTCTGACTTGCTCAGTCACAGAAGAAAGGAGCTGAATGAGATGGGTACATTCTGCCTCTTCAACTGCAACCATGTCTTCAGTACTTCTAAGAGGCCTTTGATTCATTGATAGCATTCACAGCAGTAGTAAAAAATGTATTTTTTTAAAGAAGTGAAACATCTGTACTATATAGATATACACAACATTTATGGACCAAGTTCTGCCCGGTGCCGAAGGAAGATGAGCCATCTTGGTGATCTCCCTGGGTATGGTCTGAAGGGATGTTCCTGAAGGGAGCATACAAACAGGAGGGGATTCAACTTTTTAAAAGGGCAGATAATGGCAGGACAAGGGGGATGGATTAAAGCTGAAGGAGGGAAGGTTTAGATTGGATATTAGGGGGAAGTTTTTTACAGAGAGAGTGGTGAGGGGCTGGAACAGGCTGCCCAGAGAGGGGGTGGATGCCCCATCCCTGGCAGTGTTCAAGGCCAGGTTGGATGGGGCCCTGGGCAACCTTGTGTAGCTCCAGGCCTGAGGTTGGTGTCCCTGCCTGTGGCCAGGGGGGTTGGAGCTCTCTGATTCTTGGGGTCCCTTCCAATCCAGGCCATTCTATGATTCTATATTTCTGCCTCAATTCCTTCCTATGCCTTAGATTGGTTTTGGATCTTTTAACCTACCCTGAAGGACTCAATAGCCTGGTTGATATTGTTCTCTTATATTTGGTGCAGGGGAATGAAAGACTGGATCACTGAAACTTCCCTGAAACTTCAAAAATCAGCCTAAGGTGGATGGGAAATTTTTAGTCTAGAAGGTTCTACAGAGTAACATGTCATTTGATCCAAAGAGCTGTTGTTTGTCCTTTCTGCTGTGTAATGCATTATTAAACACCCATACTGTAGAGAGGTTTTTAGGGAACAAACTGTGATTTTATTGTGCAAGCCTTTGCTTACTTAAGTGTGTGATAAACATGGCAAATGTGAAGCTGGGAGTTTAATAGAATTGTAGGGATTGTTTAACAGGTACAGCAAACCTTTGATAAGCAGAGCTCTGTAAGGACACACGTGGCCTCCTTTGTTGCCTTTTACTGACGGAGCTTAGACTCAGAGAACATCTCTTTTTCTTCTTACCTCTTTTTGTAGTTCCTCAATGGAAAAGGGGTTAAAAACTGCCTGCAGCACTATGGAAGCATGGAGACAAAATAGTCATCTACTGAGACACTCAAGGAACTGTTGGACAAAGTGACAGAAATGAAGAGCTTGAACCATCGCTTCAGCATGGCGGCAGCTGAATCTGACAAGGACTCTGGATATTCAGGTTTAGAAAACCACTGCATTACCTCTTTTTTTTTTTTTCCCCTGTGTTATCTTGCTCAGACTCTGATTTTAATGAGTGATGTTTGACAAATCTCTCCTCTACTCTGCCCTCGTGAGGCCCCAGCTGGAGTCCTGTGTCCAGATCTGGGGCCCCAATACAAGAAGGATGTAGAACTGTTGGAGAGGGGTCAGAGGAGCCACAAGGATGATGAGAGGGCTGGAGCAGCTGCCCTACAAGGAGAGGCTGAGGGAGCTGGGCTTGTTCAGCCTGGAGAAGAGAAGGCTGTGGGGGGACCTCATTGCAGCCTGCCAGTCCCTGAAGGGAGCAGAGAAACAGGAGGGGATTCAACTTTTTAAAAGGACAGACAATGGCAGGACAAGGGGGATGGATTAAAGCTGAAGGAGGGAAGGTTTAGATTGGATCTTAGGGGGAAGTTTTTTACAGAGAGAGTGGTGAGGGGCTGGAACAGGCTGCCCAGAGAGGGGGTGGGTGCCCCGTCCCTGGCAGTGTTCAAGGCCAGGTTGGATGGGACCCTGGGCAACCTTGTGTAGCTCCAGGCCTGAGGTTGGAGCTCTCTGATCCTTGGGGTCCCTTCCAACCCTTGCCATTCTATGATTCTATGAAATCTGACCCCTTATAGTTTTTGTCTCGTTACCTTGTGAGGGCCTTTGTATGCAAGGTGGGTTGCATCTGTAATCATCCTACCATCAAAGGGGTTTTTTTTTGAGCTTTATGTAGCTGGAAACTTATGCTGTGAATTTGAGTGGCATGGGAATTTAAAATGTGCCTAATAAATAAATGAAGCATCTCAGACTTCAGAGTGTAGAAGTAGGAATGGCAAAGTTACTTTTATTTTTTTCTGGTGCTGAATGAACTGTCAGATTATGCTGTCTAGTGTCTCTTATGATTTGACCAGATTGTCAGTAGAGCCTGATAAACCAGACAATGATTGTTACAGCATCAGTAAAATGTAGATGATGTGCCATTTTAATGCTCAATAAAACTGTTGAAGGATGGTTTTTAAAATAGTGCTTTTGTGAGAAAGACTTGCATTATGGGGGTGGTAGGTAGAAGATTTCAAGACACAAAATGCCTGCAGCATACATTATTGCTGTGGTGATGCTGAAGCCTGTAGTTCTTTCCTGTACCATGTTTTAGAGCAGTCTTCATGATAGTATATAGCCCTTTGCAGACTAAATACAAAAGAACAAAAAAGTAATAGACTTTTGAGAGACAATATCTGCATGAGAACCAGCCTTTTATTAAAGGCTATTTGACAGTTGTCACAGCAAGACTTAATTTTATTGGTATTTCAGAACTAAACTTATTGTTCTTTGTGGCTTGGTTGAAAAGAGGCAGAATAGTAGAGCTGAAAGGAGGTAGCAAGCGTGCTGCATGTGAAACAACTAACAGCTAAATTCTACATCTGGCAGATGGAAGCTCAGAGTGCCTGAGTGCTATGGAACAGACTGACTCAGAGGATGCACTGAATACATTGTGTTGGAACACAGAGGATGGACCTTGGCAATGCCCAGTGACCACAAGCAACTCCTTTCCTGCACTTTCTCCTATGGTTGTAATGAAAAATGTGTTAGTTAAGCAGGTAGGGAAGAAACAATACATTGAAAAATATTGCATGCTTTTAAATTGTTGTGGTTTTTTAACAAATACTTTGCCTTTCAGAAAGATTTTAGAAAGTTGCTGCGGTTCAGAAAGTAACTGCTAACTTCAAGTTCTATTTTGACAGCTTGTTCCTTTGAGGGGCACCTGGAATCACTAAAATGGGAAAGTGAAATGGAGAAGCTCTGCTACATCTACTAAAGCTTTTTGTCTCAAAGAGATCCCTAAAAAATAGATGGTTAACAGTGTTATTTCAACAGTACCAAAGAGCAAAACCAGTCACAAAAAAATGTGACTGTTTTTTCCTTTTTTGCTCCATAAAGACAGTAAAGGAGGATGAGAGGTTTTGCTTCCTTGTTCTTTGGTCCTAGGCCTGCTTTACGTGCAGTGGGAAACACTGATCCAGAATGTGACAAGTGAAAGAATTAAATCTGTATCTGAAGTTAGCTGTGGTATTTTAGCAATCCTCTTCCTTAATTGCATGGGATGGCTCTCATTGCAGCAATTACACTCCTTGTTTATGCCTTTAACATTGTAACAGGAGATAGGAATGCCAAGTTCAAAGTATTGTTATTGTATTAGACCCCTTGCTCAGTACTCACCCATGATTTCTGAACAGAGCAGATGTTCTGCAGTGGGTTTTATTACAATATTTCTGAGAATACAGTGATGGGGGGGAGAAGAATATAGATCCTGATTCTTTTTCTGCTGAATCTGTTATGACAACAAGCAAAATGTGTTAAATTCAAATACTGTGTCTCAGTGGTAACACAGGTAGGGGTTGCTGTTAGCATTTGGCAGATTATGCACCTGTGGGGGAGGTGGCTCTCATGTCTGAACATTGTGCTTTATCTTGACAAGAAAAAAGATTTTATAATCCTGTTCCTAGGTGTGTGGCCAAAATACTGTCTAAACAAATGCTGAGGCTTTCATATGGAAGGGCAAGCTTCATAGAATCATAGAATGGCAAGGATTGGAAGGCACCCCAAGGATCATAGAGCTCCAACCCCCCTGCCACAGGCAGGGACACCAACCTCAGGCCTGGAGCTACACAAGGTTGCCCAGGGCCCCATCCAACCTGGCCTTGAACACTGCCAGGGATGGGGCATCCACTACTTCACCAAAGGTTGATAGTCTTTGGCCCAGATCTTCAAACTGAAACACTGATTGCACTTGTAGCCTGTTAAACTCCAGGTTGTGATGCAAACAGTTAGAAGCAGCAGCTAATAAGAAGTAGATAATACATACATCATATATATAAATAAAAATAAACCCCAAACTGGTAGTGTTTGATAAGAAAAAGTTGGAGGTAGATAAAATCACCAGACTCCGTTCTCTTGAGCAGTGCATCATAACATTGATCTCCAATTATGTATGGTTAAGAGCAGTAATGTTAAATTGAAAAATATTTACAGCCATAAACAAAAGCATCAAGCCCAGGTCAGAATAATGAGGATGTGTCTTTCTGCCTCTGTCTGTTATGCCTGCTTACCTCAGGTGGTCATGCCAGTCATATTTTTAAAACCAACTTGTCAACCCAGCACTGGACAAAATAAAAACCCAAATAAACATCCAGGTACTGCTGTTTATTTCTCCCAGTTTCAATTTCAATCAGCATCATCCTTCTGTTTTAGAACCACTCTGAGCCTGTGCAGTGATTGTTACCACTGCCCCAATTTCAGAGTGTAAACAACTTAAAATAATGCTGCTAAGAAAATTAAATAACACAAGCATTAATCCTTGGCCACAGTGCTGCTTGTGGCAAGGGTTCACTAAGTCTTGTAAAAGTCCTTAATGAGTAAGAAGGCTTTTTAGACAAATGACACTGATACATGCCAGATGTTAGATTAAAAGAAAACCCACACAAACAAACAACACTACTTTTCAGAATTAAGCACATTAAATATGTCCTTCTCTACTAAAAGTGGCATTTTTGGATAGGAGAACAGGAGCAGAGTGCAGCATGAGCAGACAGGAGAGGAAAGGAGATCATGCAGGCAAAACAAGAACAAGATAATCAGTTACCAGAGTTCTTTTGGCCTCAATAATTTTGGGGCTCTGCTGTGCTAGATATTGTATAATTATGCAGTGAATGATAGCTTCTGACTCTCAAAACCTTGCTTATAAGGCTGCATGTTTTGTCCTCTGTGTGCATAACCAGAGTAGGAGTGAGGAAGTATATAAATACCAACTTCTTCAATTGAAAGTAGTTCAATTGAAACAACAGTAGTTGTTTTGAATGTGTTTTTTCTTTCTTCTGTGGTAAGGCACTAATGTTTATTTTTAAAGGTAGTTGTTCTGTACCCTTATTCCTAAGCATCTTGCCCAATGGAAAAAAAGAGGTTCTGTGTCAGAGTAGATAGTTGAACCTCACCTCCAAGTCCCTGTCCTGATCAGTGGGATAATACCCACTTCTGAACAAGTTCAAGTCTGTTACTGGAGTCATGGACTTCAGCAAAGCATGTTAGCATTTGCCAGTTTAAATCTTGTGAGACTGGGGGAAAGGAGATGGATTTCAGATGACTCAGTGTAGCACCAAAAATAGTAAAATGTATTTGCACTAGCTGAAACCTATGCCTTCAGCAGGCCTGCCAGTGGCATTCCAAGTCATAAGGAATTGGAAAAGTATCTGACAGTACATTGTATTAGTATAATTGTGGTGTTGATGACTTAAATATATTTAAGTGAGAGTTTGCTTCTGAAAGAAACAGTATCTCCTACTAGACTATTTGATGTTTTTCAAGAAAAGCAGGCATGCTTTTCAGCTAGGAGGTCTCATGAAGATCAATACTCATATATTGGAGGAGGAAAAGGTAATGTCTTGTAAAAGTTGATGTATTCCCCTTATATTACAGAGTATGGCTAGTGGGAGGGAGTTAAAAACTTGGGCATTTTTCTTGAAATAAAATACTTTTAGGGTTTATTAATGTACACTGTTTCACTGGACATATGGTGTTAAACTGCTCTATGCTTACAAGATTTTTTTCCTTGTATTAGTTTATATTCTACATCTTTTTCTACTTAATGGTTTCAAATTTTTTGAAGCTGTATTGTACATAAGATTGCAAGACTTACAGAACAGCTGTCTATTTTAAATAACCATTTCAAAAGCTTGCTATAAGAATAGAATTGACAAGATGAGAGTTGCTGCCTTTCACCAGAGTCTGAATTGTTCCTAAAATGTCTGTGCAGTCTTCATTTGACTCTTAAACTATTTCATAACCATAGTGCTTACCATTGTTTTCCAACTTTTCTGTACACTTGTTTAATCCTAAGTGTGAGTCAGACTTCTATGTGAGTGTTGCACAGCATAGGCATGCTCTGTAATCCTCATTTAGGAAGCCACCCATAAATTCAGATTAGATTGTGTTCACCCATCACTGCAGTTCCATAGTAAAAGGGTTATGGGTTACAGCTTTGATTCTAGTGCTCTATTCTCTTGTCAGAGAAAGGAAAGGATGAGTTGGATGGAAAACTGCATTAATTAGTGCATATTAAAAATGGAGAAAGAGCATAGTCTGCCTGTTTCATATCAATAGTTTTGATCCTTTCCTACAATGTTATTGTAAGACCTGTTGTTTTGTGCTTCTCAGGGGAGTTCATCACAGCTCCAGTCTTGGACTGTGCAGCCATCCTTTGAAGTGATTCCAGCTCAGCCACAGCTAGTATTTCTTCGTCCCTCAATCCCGTCTGCCCTTAACTCTCATCCTGTTGGGAAAAAGAGAAATGACTCCACTAATTACCTGCCCATCCTGAATTCTTATCCCAAAATAGCACCACAGCCCTGCAAAAGAGATCACTCCTTTGATCTAGAAGAACATCAGGAAAGCAGTTGCCACAAACGACTCTGCACAGAAGCACCCAAGATGGAGACTCCTCCTGTATCGAGGAGTACAGGCTTACCTGCTAGTCCATTTGCCCACTTACCAGTTAGCTTTAAGACCCTTCAAGATTCTAACCAGCAAAGTCCTTCAACTCCAGTGACAAGTGGAAAGCTGTCTGCTCTTCCTGGTTTTCATCGTGTTTCCAGTGACAGTCAGAAAGTGTCGAGTTTGACTCCCCTGTTGCCTTTTGGAACTCTGCAGGCAACAAAGTGCCCCCCTCACGAGGGTGAGAGTGCAGCACAGACTACCATGCAGTCTGCAGTGTGGAGCCCCCCATTGATACCAGAAGAGATTTGCACTACCCCTGAGCTGCTCTTACAACAGCAGAGCAAGTGCAGGCGCTTTCAGAACACGCTTGTTGTGCTGCGCAGGTCGGGGTTGCTGGAGATCACTTTGAAAACCAAGGAGCTCATTCATCAGAACCAGGTGACTCAGGCCGAGCTGGACCGGCTGAAGCACCAAACGCAGCTGTTCATAGAGGCAATAAAGAACAATGCCCCACAGTCATGGGCAGAGCTAGAAGCATCTTTGACAGGATCTGATAAAGCTGACAGCAACCTTGAAGATCCCACATACCCCAACGTGTAGGTACACAGCTGTTGGTAAAGTTATTTCTGTGCCTCCTATTTCCTGTCTCAAGCTTTTGCTTGAGCGTTCTCTGAGTCCAAGACTTGTGAAGGGGCATGCCATTAACAGCTTGTTTTCAGAGCCAGTTGTGGAACTGGAATAGCATGGTAGGGTCTTGACAGAATGGGTACCTACTACTTCAGTGTGACCTTGAACTCCATGCTAACTCTATGCACTTCTTTGGACTTGAGAAGCTTGGATGCACTCTGCTGGCATGTTCCCATGAAAAGACAGTCATTGGCAGTATTCTGCAAGCAAGCATCTTCCTATTCCCATGGTCAGATAGGCAGTTCTGAGAATGGAACAGCAGAACAGGCCCCGATATTGGGCCATCATCAGGGGCAAGTATAGGAGAAGGGGGTTGGTCTGAGAAGAGGAAACTTAAATTTGTGGGGTGGTATCTTTAGGCTATCACTGTCCTTTGCTGTTACAGACAGTCTTGCTTTGGGGTTTTAATGCATTTGAGTTAGTGGAGATCTGCTTGTGCTAAAGCAGCATTCTATTTTCATTGCAGTCTTTGGTCAAAGCAATGAGTGTCTCAGGACCCAAGTGAAATGATGTGTTTTGAGGAGTATACTTTTTTGACCTGTACAGTTGAATGAATGAAAATTACAAGGCTTGCACTGGAAGTGTTTGTCCCAAAGCCATATTTATTAATGGCTGACAAGTGTACCTACAAGGACAGTGACTGGATTTTTTGGGTAGCTAACAGATTAAATGTTAATATGAAAGACTGCAGTGACTTTTAACAGTGCAAGTAAGATATTCATCAGGATTAACTTGGCAAGACTAGTTGCATATTATTTTATATGTATATCTTTAGCTTACAAGAGAGGTCTAGGCTTGGATAATCTCCCTAAAATTTTTATCTACCTGAGTTTGAACTTCAAAAACCCCTCCAAACACAGCCAAACAAAAACACACCCCAAAACAACCTCAAAACACTTTCCCTCCACATAAATTTGTATCATTCCTAGCCTGCTTGACTTGAGATATAGCTAACACCACTGTGTGCATAAGATATTAGGCCTTACTAGTAGAGATCCATGGTAGTCACGTTACAAAAGCTGTTCTACAGACAGGTTTTTCATTTCAGTTTATCTAGACACTTAACTATGTCACTCCCTCCAATCTGAAGGGTTTTGGGTTTATTTTTCAGAAGCAATCTCTGTAGAAAACTAAGAATGGCTTTGTCTAGGGAGTCTGTCTAAGGAATGTTAAGGAATCTGGGTTTTTTTATGGTATGTTCCTTTCCATGTGATGTTGTTTTAAAAATATTATGTGGTCTAGGTGACTGGGTATCTTGCTGCTTTGATCACTTCTATCAACTGTTTCAAAAATCTTAAAACAGAAGAAACTTGAAAATAAAGTTGATGTCTTGCTAATTTGTGACTAGGCCTTGCCATTTACCAACACCTCTGGGAATCTATTGCAGAAGACTGTAGAGAATGCTTTTGTAGTCTTCCTCAAATCTGTGCATTAGAGAGATTGCAAGGGGCTTCTCTCTTGCAAGGGGTGATGAACAGAAATGCTGCACCTGCCTCATAAAGAGGAGAAATGTCCTATTTGTACCAGCCACATGCCTAGAGAGACATTTCATGGTAGGACTCACATTAGTGGGGCTGTAGCAAACTAGTAGCTATGCCTTTTGTGGTATCCTGCCCACCCACTGGACTGGTGCAGTGTGTGGGAATTGATTAAAAGGAAGGTGTTCATAGACTGTTCTGTCCTGCTTTGTTTTTTCTTAATATACCTGCTATAATGAATACTGGGATGTCTCATAACTCACAGCACAGCAGCATCATAACTTGGCTGGCAAACTCAGAAGGCAGCATAGTACAGTGTAATAATGCAGGACATGTCCAACCTGTGTCTTTTTCTTCTGATACCTGCACAGAGTGACATGTGGCAAGATAGATGAGCTGGTCCCTTAGGACAATTGTGAAAGAATCCCAAAAGGTAAGCTTGTTTCTTCTGAGCTTTGTATGGGAGGGAGGGAGAGGAGGCAGTAGGAGGCAGTTCCATTGATCAGCTGTAATAGACCTAGAGGCAAGGTATGAGAAAATGCATAGGGTATCTTTCTCTTCCTAAAGTTCTTATTCTGCCTGTCTAATAGAGAGGAGATTTACAAATTCACTACATACAAACATATACATATTTAGTGAAGTGATTGTCCTAGCCAATAATTGGCTTAAGCTACCTAGAGATGAGAGGAAGTCAGGAAAAGAAGTCCAATTCTATCTACTAAAGACAAGAAAAAGTGAGTCCACCAGTGACGTCTTGTCCATTGTATTTCCACTCTGATAGAGTAAAAGGAAGGAAAAATTTGCCTTGCTGGGTAATATCCTCTGACTTAGATAGGAATCCCTCATAGGCCACACAATACCATGTGGGTTGTTTCTTTTTTTTTCTCCTGACAGCACTGAGGGTGGGCTGAAGTGGGTGTGCTTATAGCTGATGGGCCTTTCAGCTGGTATAATTTGTATAAATGTATATTCAATAAATCTGTGATTGAAGTCCAGCAGCTGGTTAGAAATCTACTGGGCATCAGTCCAGACTTAAATAGTATTTGCTGAACTAGAAAAATCCACTCTGGAATGATTATATGTAAATCTGGGGTCCCTTAGGAACCATATCCCTAGATAGCAGCAAATCTTGACACAGCATGTGTATACTAAAAAAATGAAGAAAAAGGATGTTGAAGGCCCCTAGTTATAGCTATGTCATCAAGCACCATTCTGTTCAGTTTGTCTTAGCTGCCTTTATTCCTGGAAGCCCTGTTAAACCTTTAAACAATAAAGACTTTTCTTTCTTGGCTGCAATTTAATAAAATAGGTTAGATTGGAACCGTGTTGAGAAGAGTTGACTGCAGCAGGACCAGAATAGGTCCTGGTTCTGGGAAAGCTCTGGAAGTTGTTCAGTAGGTTTGAGCAGAAACATAAACCTCTCTGATTTGAAACCTGTAAGCAATGAACTTAGAGATTTTTTTAATTTTTTTTTTTTAACATTTTGAAGCAGCAAGACTTTGCTATTAACAAGTTAGCTGAAGACAGCTGTCCCAGTCTCAAAAGTCAATAAAATGACCTGCTGAGGAGGCTTCAGTTGCTGCTGACAACTAGTAGGTGGGATAGCTTGATGGGTCAAACAGACTGCTGTCTTTCTATTAAGTTGTAATAAATGTAGGTATTTTTTTGATTACTTTTACTATGTATTTTTGAAATTCTACTGCTCTAGTTGGAATGTAAACATTTTCTGTACTTTTGAAGTCCATTGCCAGCTCCAAATACAGTAGCCTAAGAACTCTGTTAGGGAAAATGACCTTTTTGCTAAAACTTTACTGAAATAGACTGTGAAATATGAATGAAATAAAGTATATACTTGAAAGATTTGTGGGTTATTTTAGTGCCATTAAACTTCAAGGTCCTTGTTTCCAAAGCATGCTTGACAGAACAGCTTCACAACAGCAGGTTGCCCATGTGTGAAAGTACAGATCCGAAAGTGATACTGTGATGTATCTCCCTGAAGGGTGTCATCTGAGATTTAACAGTATATGTGAATTAAAGGGTCACTCAGAGGGGTATGAGTACAAGTGGGCTGTACACAATCCCAAAAATACATTGTTGTAGGTGACCATTGCCATAGATGTCATGAACAACCCGGAAGGCTTTTTACATCTCTGAACTGTTGACCTGATGTGGTGACTTTACATCGTGCTCACTGTCTGTGCAGGGGGAACAGCTACAGCGCGTCTGAGTCCTGTCAGCTGGGCATACAGCAGTTCTAAATGGTGAAGGAAGGATCTTGGCTATTGAAAGGATTACTTGAGTGAAAATTAACTGAGTCACAGAGATGTAGGGGTTGGAAGGGACCTCAAGAGCTCCTGGGGTCCAACCCCCCTGCCAAAGCAGCTCCCCAGCTCATACTGCACAGGGCGGCATCCAGACGGGGCTGGAATCTCTCCAGAGAAGGAGACTCCACACCCCCTGGGCAGCCTGTCCCAGGGCTCTGGCACCCTCACTGGGGAAAAGTTCTTCCCCAGGTTGGTGTGGAACTTCCTGGGCTCCAGCTTACAGCCATTGCCCCTTGTCCTGTCCCCACAGACCACTGAAAGGGGCTGGCCAGTTCCCGAGGGACAGAAGTGAGGCTGACTGGCCTATAGGTGCTAGGATCCTCCCTCTTGCCCTTTTTAAAGACTGGAGTGACATTGGCTATCCTCCAATCCTCAGGCACTTCTCCTGTTCTCCAAGACCTGTGGAAGATGATAGAGAGCGGCTCCACAATCACTTCCACCAGCTCCCTCAGCACACGTGGGTGCATCCCATCCGGGCCCATGGATGTGTGTGCATTAATCCCTTTGAGCCACTCGTGAACCTCCCCCACCTCAACTAGAGGGAAGCTCTTCGTTCCCCAAACACTCCTATTTTCTAAATCTTAAGAATGTGTTCATCTTCATGTGGTCTGTTCTCAAAGATGACTCTTGGCAGCAAGAACTAGGCAGTCATGCTCAGAAAATACTGCAACCTTGTGGCCTAAGGTACAAGACATTCTGGTTAAAGTCCTTGGCTTCAGACAAGGTAATAAGTTGCATCTCATTACATCCAGAAAAGGAATGCTATCAATTGAAATGCTTTTATACCCTGAGGCTGAAAACTCAGTGTTTGGAAATTCTGTATTCATAAAAGGTACAGGTAGGGTTCAAACAGGAAATTTTCAGGTCTCTCTTTTGGCTAGCTGCTGCTTCACATGGTGATGTCTATCTGCAGGATGTCAGACCTGTTCACCTTTGTTTCATTGAGGCCAAAAAGGTGAATTGCTTCTGTCAGGTGCACTGCACCTGTCCTGCTTTTGTTTCTGGTGACACAAAAACCCTCTGAAAAGAACAGTACCCCCTGCAGGCTTGGGCTGAGGAAACTCTTGGAATACAAACTTTCACCTCCATGAGTTTGAACAGACAACGCTGTTATTGCTTTCATTCTTGTCATTCCCAGGATAGAAACATGGGGAAATGTAAAGCTCTTAATGTAACTAGATGGTGCTTCCTTTCAGGTTGCTGGGTAATGCAGCCATATAGCCCCAACTGTATTGCATGGTCTAGAGTGTCCAAAATGCATGAGACCTCTCTTCTTAAATCTGTACCTCCTCTGAGATGTGTCCAGAAGACAACTTCCACTGTAATCTGCAAGCAGAAGGAAGCATGGTGTGCTCAGTCTGCTTTTTTTTGTAGACCAGGGTTAACAAGATCTCCTCAAATTCTTGTTTGAACTAAAGCATGTTTTTAGAGCAACATCCTGCTTTGATTTGAAAGCTCCTAGCGATGAAGAATCCACCCAAATTGTTGAAAATGTAATTACTTACTGTTAAAAATGTGCCTTTCATATTGAGCCTGAATTTGTCATCTTTCAGTATCCAGCTGTCAGATCTTCTGCCTTTTGTCTGCTAAACACAAGTGCATGCTGTGACATTGCTGTTTTCACTGTAGGCATTTACAAACTGAACCAGTAAGTCTTCAGTTTTCGTTTTTAAAGTAACTGATTAAGCTTTCAAATCTTTTGAAACCTTTATTCATCTTTGACACTCTTCTTTGGATCCTTTAAAATTCTTTAAATACATTTTTAATTAGAACACTAACACTAAAAGCAAAGAAGGATTGCTAAAAGAGTTGTACAATATCAAACCTCCCAAATGCTACTCTGCCTGGATTTTAAAGCAGCCTTGGCCATGGCATAAGATTGGAAGATGAAATCATTCTTGGACCTGTTGCTTTGATGGGTTAGTGAACCCCTGTCCTTGAAGTATGTTTTCACACTCCTTTGATTGCAGTTTGGAGCTGGAGAGCAAAGAAACCTGTTTTTAGTAAGCAACCAATTGCATTCATTAGTTACCTCTGCCTCCTTCCCTCCAAATTTTTCACCTTAAAAGGCAATTTTATATTGTCTTCCAATTATTAAAAAGAATATTAAATGTTACAGTTGGAGAGGGGTCAGAGGAGCCACAAAGATGATCAGAGGGCTGGAGCAGCTGCCCTACAAAGAGAGGCTGAGGGAGCTGGGCTTGTTCAGCCTGGAGAAGAGAAGGCTGCAGGGGGACCTCATTGCAGCCTGCCAGTCCCTGAAGGGAGCAGAGAAACAGGAGGGGATTCAACTTTTTAAAAGGGCAGACAATGGCAGGACAAGGGGGATGGATTAAAGCTAAAGGAGGGAAGGTTTAGAGTGGATCTTAGGGGGAAGTTTTTTACAGAGAGAGTGGTGAGGGGCTGGAACAGGCTGCCCAGAAAGGGGGTGGATGCCCCATCCCTGGCAGTGTTCAAGGCCAGGTTGGATGGGGCCCTGGGCAACCTTGTGTAGCTGCAGGCCTGAGGTTGGTGTCCCTGCCTGTGGCAGGGGGTTGGAGCTCTACGATCCTTGGGGTCCCCTCCAACTCATGCCATTCTATGATTCTATGATTCAAAAGAAGAACAGAAGAGAGTGTTTGTATAGAGGTCAGACCTCCTGGTTGTAAATTGTAAGACATTTCACACCATCCAGTTTCTTTTGTGTAACTGTGGCTTTGGTCTGCGTTGTGTCACACTGTTAAATATTACAGCCATGTTGGCTTTGTCCTCAATGAACATTTAATTCTTGATGCCTCAGAAAGCCAGAACCAAAACTCACCAGCCTTGGTGCCTCTGAAGCAGGGATCCTTTATTGCAGCACTGGGCACACAGGGGATCGCTCCTCCTAATGTGTGCCCCCATTAAAGCCAAATTTGTCATATTTATACAGATTAAATGTACATATTCATTATAATCTCTAAGAAAAGGCAGGGTTATGCAAATGATTTCCAGGAAGTAATTTCCATTAACTCCTTCCAGATGGAGCATGCTCAGTGACACTCAGGGGGGTCTCCCAGTGGTCTTCAGGGATGAAGGCTGGGCATCTTCCTCGCTCTCAGCACATGCTCTTTATGGTTTTCTCCATAGTTACCAAAACACATTCCTGGGCTCAAAACACATTCCTACACAAACTAGTTAGGAATACCTTTTAACTGAAAACAAGGTATACTCTGTCTCTTAATTGGGCATTGGTCTCATTATGTATGACTCCCCTATTTTCACTAGCTTCAAGGCTAAGCTAAGTTTTGTAGCTGCTTTCACAAAACAGCTCTCACAGCTACAGCACAGCCATATTCTACTAAAATCCAAACCAAATACATTCTTAAAATCACAAATTAAAGTTACATTAATTGCCTCAAGCTACATCTACATCAATCTATTCAGCATTATTATATTTCACTGAGTCATTCAAGTTCATCAAAATAAGGAGTTCTTTTTTTATCATCTCTATAAGGAGTCATTTTTTTTACCATCTCTATTTTTTACATACTTCATTAATTTAATTTTTTTTTTTTTGCTTTCTACCTCCTTGATTAATCAAAAAATATGGGTTATTCCATTCTTCTTTCTCAGTTGCCCAGCCTATGGACTTACCCACTGAAATGCTGATTAGTCCTTCCATCCCTCAGTGCCCTGAAACCTCTCCTTAGTGGTCTGAAATTCATTGGAATAGCATTGACTATCCAGTTAACTATCAGTTAGCTCCTGGCAAATTTTCAATCACAACTTATTCAGACCTGCTGACTTTAAAATGTTTAATAACCGTTGTTTAAAATGTCCTGAATTGCTTCTTGAAGTGGAAATCAAGCTGCTGTCATGATATGAGAGGAATGCATCTGGCTTTTTTTAATTGCTCACCAATTTTTTGTGAAATGCTTTTGCTGTTCTGTACTGCAGCAATATCATGAGTTTCCATCCTGAAATGGAGTGCTGCCAGCATAAAGATTTCTTCTACATTTCATACACTTTATGAAATGGAGGAAGTGGGCTTTCCAGGGCCAAAAGGGGAGTCTCATCAGCTTCTCCATTGTTTTCTTCTTGTTCTTACTGTGATTAAATTAATTGAGTTAGTTTAATGGAACTAGAATGCCTCTTACCATGCCCACTTAGGCAATCTCACCTTTGTTCCCTAACAGTGGTAAGGAGATTTTTTTAGGCCACTTATATTTACTAGGACTGAGAAATACAATAACAGACAGTAGACCAATCTTGATTGTTTTTTAATAGATAGGGCTGCTTGAAAAATTTATGTGTTTTCAATGGAAAACTCCCATGTTTTTATTGGAAATGAAAATGTATTTTGGCTGGAAGCTTAGTGTTTTGCAGCATTAGTCATAGCATTCATTTTTCAGTGAATCTCAAGCACTATGGAAATAGTCTGGACTGTGGGGGTGAGGGAGGATGCTATTTCACTCATCCCTTTCTCTTGGATTGTTTTGGGTTGCTTGTACAGGAAACAGGACCCCAACTTTGATGAGTGGTTTCATCACCTCATGCTGAAGAAGCAGAAGCCCACATAGTCAAAGCTGCTCAGTCATCTATGATGGATGGGGGAGAGTAATAGAGAGCTCCTGAGTAAGTGAGGATGAAACAGCATCTCCTGAGAAAACTGCCAGCTCAATGAGTACAAATACTATTTTTTCACCACATCCCTAAAAGTTCTAATTAGGAAAAAAAAATAATCAAGTGGTTTGTTTGGTTTAAAACATGTCTGTGCAAGACAGGCCTTGTTTTGCATTTATTTGCCAGAGGCAGAGTTCAGTGCAATGACTATTCTGTGAGCTGAGCAGTGTTCAGTGTGGAAAGTGTGAAATGCAAGTAGACACTAAGAAAGCTGTTTCACCCAGAGTGACTGGTAACAATGCCCATTGTTTGATACTCTTTTTTAGTATTGTCTCCCATGCAAATGATGATGCTGTACAACATGCCCAAACATGCTTGGGAGTCAGAATAGGGTAGTCTTCATCAAAGCGAAATTGGCTCTCACTGTTCAACATCCTGTCGCTGACCATGCTTGCAGCATGCTTACATGATAATGCTTTCTGAGAACACTCTGACAGTGGGTTGCTGACATCAGTTGTGGGAGAAATGGCCAGAAAGAATTCAGAAAACATCTGTTTCCACACAAATTGTGCAAGGAAGGCAAGTCTGAGCTTGAAGATAATCATCTGAATACTGAAATGCCTCCAGATGTACAATGGAAGCTTACAGCCAGCTCAAACTGGAACAGAGCAGAGCAGTGAACTGCACCAAGGGTCTACTGCTGTAGTGCTTGTGGTCTGCAGTGGCAGCATTTGGGTGCAGGCTGCTGTTGTGAGGCAATGCTATGCAGAGTGAGGCCTTGGTGCACAGATGCATGGATGGCCCTGACTCGTTTCTTCCCGGGGAAGACAGCAGGCCTGCTAGCGGCCTAGCTCTCTTCTCCCAAGATTTAGGCCCTGACAATATTCTTCTGTTCCCATGAGACAGGAAAAGTTCCTCATGCTGAGAGGATCCGAATAATCACATTCTCAAAACACAGCGGCCTTGTTGATAGGGGTACAGGCTGCCCTAAACCAAGAAGCAGTTATGGGAAGGTATTTGGGAGTAATGCAACATGTGGTGTCCAGTAGAGAGCAACACACAATTCAATATGAATTTTAGGTGAAGCCAGGAAGCCATCCAGACATTTTATTAGGTGAATATCACCCAGATTCTATACCTTTCTTACTGCAAACGTGGCAAGCTAAAGAACTGCTAATTGGTTACACACCATATTGATTGGTTAGTAATTATAATGAGTTCTGATAAACCTATCTTATAGCTAAATATTCTTAGTTTACCTTTAATACCTAAAAGCATCCACACACCTGCTGTTTTGACTCTCTTGTTATGGTTGGTTCCTGACATGTTCTGTTACTCCCAAATACCTTCCCATAACTGCTGCTTGGTTTAGGGCAGCCTGTACCCCTATCAGCAAGGCCGCTGTGTTTTGAGAATGTGATTATTAGGATCCTCTCAGCACGAGTAACTTTTCTCTTGGGAATAGGAGAATATTGTCAGGGCCTAAATGTTGGGAGAAGAGAGCTAGGCCGCTAGCAGGCCTGCTGGCTTCCCTGAACAATAAAATGGTTGGCTTCCTGGCTTCCTGGCTTCACCTAAAATTCATATATTGAATTGCGTGTTGCTCCCTGCTGGACGCCACAGTTTCTAGCAGTTTAAAATCAAGCTGGGCTGTTTGGACATGTGCCTCATGGCCAAAGCCAAAGGGTCTGTTTGGAAGGCTGAGATGCAAAGATAAAATTTGCCTGCTTGTGAAAATTGTTATCACGTTCATTTTTTCCTCAGCCAAAATTAAACCAGTGATGTTAGGCAAAGCAGAATGGTGCTCTGCCTCTGCCTGATCCTGGAGCTAGCAAAGTTACAGAAAGCATCATTGCAATTTCTAAGGCTTGCTTTTTTTCCAAATTCCACTGCTTCTCCAGCACCTAAACACCCACCAGCTTGAGGCACTGCAACCATCTGATGTAAAACAGGCTATCATTGAGCTTACTTGGGTGAGTGGAAGTAGATAAATGCCAATAAAATTAAAAAAACCCCTGAATTTCTGGGCGCGAGATTACTCCCCAATATCACTTTTCCTGTTACATGTCATTATAATGTCTTTTATCCACAAGAGAACACCTGAGAGGAGTACTTGCATGCTTGCTTCATCTTCTCCTAGCAGTTGGTTCAGTCATAAACAAATGCTTGGTAGTCCTGCAAAGATTCACTATTACCTCTTTAAAAATAATGGCAATAGTAGTAATGGGTCATTGTCTGTGTCTCACATTAGTGTGGAGAAGGGAAGAAAACACCCCATAGTTCTCCACAGATCAGCTTAACTTTGGGCTTGCTTTTGTAACTTCTTTAATGACACCTGGTTCTGAAGCAAGATCAGTCCTGAGCACACCACTCTTTAGTAAATGGGCTCCTGTGTCCCCTGTAGGTCCCTTCAAAATATAAATGTGACTAAAAATAAGCCTACATCAACCTGAAATTGTTTCTGTTTGGGATGAGAACAACTATAGCAGCACTCAATTCTTCTTGGACTCTTCTCACACATTTCCATGGCACCCAAGCTCCAGGTCAGCATGGCTTTAACCTGAAATGAAATTGATATTGGCAATTGTGTTCACACTTAACATCCAACAAGTGCCATTAACAATGACCTGTCTAACATGCTCTTGGACTTTTTTCTTTGTGTGTGTGTATGTGTGTGTGTGATTTCCACTGATCTCTTTCTTATTAACTCAAAAAGATCTTCATGTAGGTGTGATGTTTATGATGTGTAATATTGGCTCTCAGTGTTTCAGTGACTGCTATTGATGTTCAGTATTTCCTTGGCATGACAAAGTGTTTGTTTTAAACCACACACTGTTCTCAATGCACTGTAATTTTCCATTCTGTTTCTACAGTCACATCAGGTAGGAGAATTTTGATTGAGGAATTGGTCGCCATATGGCTGATGCCTAAAATCTCAGCAATTTGAGGGGAAGAAAGTGGAAAAAGATGAAGTAAATTCCTCTAAATTATTGCCATAAGTAGGTGGCAACTGTTAGTAAAGGAGAAGGAGAACAAAGGCAAATGAAAAGAATACTGAACAGCAAGGTTACCACAGATTTTTCTCAGAGATGTGTGAAAATAGATTTTAAGGTAACAATCCACACATAGTGTCCTAAACCTGTTTTCCAGATTTCTTTTTAAAAATCAGAATGCTGTCATTTTAACCACAAGGATTTTTTTTTTCCCCATTTGATCTACATGTACAAGCTGAAACAGAATCACAGAATCACAGAATCACAGAATTGTAGGGCTTGGAAGGGACCTGGAGAGCTCCTGAGGTCCAACCCCCCTGCCAAAGCAGCTCCCCAGCTCATACTGCACAGGTCGGCGTCCAGACGGGGCTGGAATCTCTCCAGAGAAAGAGACTCCACACCCCCTGGGCAGCCTGTCCCAGGGCTCTGGCACCCTCACTGGGGAAAAGTTCTTCCCCAGGTTGGTGTGGAACTTCCTGTGCTCCAACTTGCAGCCATTGTCCCTTGTCCTGTCCCCACAGACACTGAAAAGGGGCTGGCCATTTCCCCCTGCATCCCATGCTTAAGATACTTGTAAACACCAGTTAGGTCTCCCCTTCATCTTCTTTTCTCTAGACTGAACAGCCCCAGCTCACTCAGCCTCTCCTCATGGGGGAGATGTTCCAGGCTCTTAATCATCTTCGTACACCTTCTCTGGACTCTCTCAAGGAGATCCCTGATAATGTATCCCTGATACATTATCAGGGATCTCCTTGAGAGAGTCCAGAGAAGGTGTATCAGGGATACATTATCATGTATCTTGATAATATATCTTATTAATGTATCTTGATAATGTATCTTGATAAGATACATTATCGTGTATCTTGATAATGGAGATGAACTTGCTGCTTCTATTGAGTGCTTGCTCTTCTCCCCTCCTTTTTCCTCTGGCCAAAAAGTAGGGTGTAGGCTTAAGTTTGTGGCTTTAATTCTGCAAATCTCACCCATCTCAAAAGCTCTTGGCATTGGCATTGCTACTGCTGCATGAAATAGTTCAAACAATAACATATGGTTGGAAGTGAGATGGCCCCAGGCTCTGTTCCTTGTCTTACCTTGGAGAAGACACTTTGATCTTCTCAGCTGTAAAATGAGAAAAGTAATACTTGTTCTCTATTATAAAGTGCTTTAAGCTTCTTGTATGAGAATTGCAATATTGGTATTTATTACAAGTCATGGCTGTGGGCTGTCATGGTTCTGGTGCTGGATTTTATAAAGGCCGAGTATCTATGTGGTTATACTAATGTACACTTTGTTTCATGTTAATAAATTAAATTATATACTCATGGGGTTAATTTCCCCTAATGTAATTCCACAAGTGAGCATTGAGCCTGGTTCCTTATGGTTTGGAAAACTGAAAGGAAGGAGTATAGAGGATTAAAATCTCTACTTCTATGCTATCCATGGAAACTTTTATAAATATCTCAAGGTTGATAAGGCTAGGGAAATGGAGAGAGTGTTAGCTAGCTGCATTGCAGACAGAAAAAAACCCTTTTGTGGTGTAAGCAGACATCTGTTTTGCCCCACTCATGGATTCATTTATGCCCACGCATGTCATTTTCCTCCCCAGCATGTAAAACCTGTTCATGTAACTGTAGTAATGCAACATGTGAAACTGGGGTCAAAAGCCTGGAGGCTTATCAGATGTTACATTTTCATATATAAAAAGTTACAATGCTTGAAATGAGAAAAATACCCTCAATGCAGTCCTGGAAGACATTGAGTACTGCAGTCTAACCAACTGAGCTGAGAAACAGATGAGTAAAATGAAGGGTGTGAGTAGTGCAGCTGTTGTGGTGGGACTGTGTCTATGCTTGCAGCTAAGAATATGCTTGAAGCTAAGAATTTGCTCAAATCTCTTTTTCTTGGAGAGAGTGAGAGTGCTCTGCAACTGGTAAGACTGAGTATTTTCATTGTCTCTTCATCCATGGAGCTCCTGTCCTGCTTGCTTGTGTATTTGCATTGAATCATAGAATTGCATGGGTTGGAAAAAGCCCCAAGGATCACAGAGCTCCAACCCCCCTGCCACAGGCAGGGACACCAACCTCAGGCCTGGATCTACATAAGGTTGCCCAGGGCCCCATCCAACCTGGCCTTGAACACTGCCAGGGACGCGGCATCCACTACTTCACCAAAGGTTGATGGTCTTTATAATTCTCTCAGGTGGCTTGTAACCTGTAGTGGTGCATTGATGAGTGGAATTTGTGTATGCCTTGAAGAATCTTTAAGGGCACTGTCTAGCTATTTGTGCACCTACATAACCCAAGTGATTGAGCATTCCTCCCCAAATTCACATTTGTTAGAGGACTTGGAATTTGGCTAGTTAACTGCAAAAGGATTACTTTCTCTGCTGTAGTGCTGGAGGCTCCTGACCACCAGAGTAATGCTTCTGATGCCTCAGGGACTTCCTATGGGGAGTGAACATCCATAGAGCCTCTTAACACTTTGACTTAAATGTAAACCTTAATCTTAGGTTTTTGCTGGAAATCTAAATTATGTATTCGTTACATTTCTACTGGGGTTTCAGTAAGTAAATTTGGTCAAACAAGAATAAAAGGTCATTCTGGTAGATTCATAAATAATAATAGCTGAGCTAATGAAATGTGTCTACTTTCTCTTCTTTGGTATTTCCCAGATACTGTAAAGGTCTCCCAATTCTTCCACACAATCTTTTCTCTCTGACCTGCTATGTTTTATTAAAAATGTTTCCCTGTATTCGATTTGGAAAGGGAGGGAGATGGAGCAAGGCTGAAGAAGAACAAGAAATAATCTCTTAAAATGATCTCAGAATTCACAGAATCACAGAATCAATTCAAAAGTGACCTGAACTCCATTGTGACATCTCAGTTTGCATGTATTTGTAGCTGCTGTATTATGGTCATGACATTTCCAGAAGTTCTTAATTGACAATGTTGGTCCAAACCACCTGAGAGCTGTGTTGTGGGAAGTTGACATACCTAACTTGTGCTTCTTCCACCCATATCACCTCTATGTGATTACTATTTCCACAACTATTTGTATTTCATGTTGCCCCTATTGAATAACGCCCTGGTGCTAGTAAGCCTTTTGAACCCAGCTGAGATGGCAAGAAGTGCAATGTAGAATAGAAAAGGGTCATCAGAACACAAATCCCAGGTCAGTATGATCAGTATCTAGCTCCTCTTGGCTTAAGCTTGAGCAACTGTCTAGGTAAAAAGTAGAAGCTCCTCCTGGAGAGAGTCCAGAGAAGGGCTACAGAGATGATGAAGGGCCTGGAACATCTATCCTATGAGGAAAGGCTGAGAGAGCTGGGGCTGTTCAGCCTGGAGAAAAGAAGACTGAGGGGGGACCTAATCAATGTTTATAAATATCTGAAGTATGGGGTGCAGGGGGAATTGGCCAGCCCCTTTTCAGTGTCTGTGGGGACAGGACAAGGGGCAATGGCTACAAGTTGGAGCACAGGAAGTTCCACCCCAACATGGGGAGGAACTTTTCCCCAGTGAGGGTGCCAGAGCCCTGGGACAGGCTGCCCAGGGGGTGTGGAGTCTCCTTCTCTGGAGAGATTCCAGCCCCGTCTGGACGCCGCCCTGTGCAGTATGAGCTGGGGAGCTGCTTTGGCAGGGGGGTTGGACCCCAGGAGCTCTCCAGGGCCCTTCCAACCCCTATGATTCTGTGTGATTCTGTGATTTTCCCTACTGTGCTCAAGCAACAGCAGGCAGTTTCCTGTTCACCATGCCTGACCCTGCTCAGTTCTGTAGCTCCCCACATGTCAAGATGTCAGCTTCTCCAGCCCAAGCTCATTCCAAAGGCAGAGAATGGAAGAACTGCTGTTTGGAATTATTTCCTGAAATGTGAACGTGTCATTTCCTTCTCTTAAATTGGACTCTGTTTCTAGCTGAGGCTTGTTTATCTAACAAGAATGATTTCTCCCACTCTCAAAAATACATGGATGGTTGCCACATTTTCCCCACAGCTCCTTTGGCTGTAGTTATGCAAGCCACACAAATATAACCTTTTTTTTTTTCCTCTTACAAATCCATTACTCAGCTTCTTAAACATTTATGGCTTTTCTGTGAACTCTGTCTGGTTTAACTAATGAAGGCCAAGCTGAATATAATATTCTGTGTCTTTATTGCATCAGAACACCATGGGAAAAGTTTATTGGTTCTTTCTTTTTCTTCATATGCAGTCTGAAATGATAATCAGAATCACAGAATTTTAGGGCTCTCTTAGCCCCCAGGGCATACTGCTGGCTCATGGCCAACCTGTCATCCACCAGGACCCCCAGGTCCTTCTCCACAGAGCTCTTCTCCAGCAGGTCACCCCCAGCCTGTACTGATCCATGGGGTTGTTCCTCCCCAGGTGCCAGACTCTCCACTTGCTTTTGTTGACCCTCATCTGGTCTCTCCCTGCCCAGCTCTCCAGCCTGGCCAGGTCTCTGGATGGCAGCGCAGTGTCCTGCGTGTCAGCCACCCCTCCCAGCTTTGGATCATGGGCACTTGCTGAGGGTGGGTGCTATTCCCTCATCAAGGTGTCAATGAAGATATTGAACAGGACTGGACCCTGTCTTATTCCACAGCCTCATATCGAGTTTGTCCATCAAGCTATAATTTGAGGGCTGGGTTGGCATTGCTCCTTCACATATTTCACATTTTCCTCCTCTTTTCCCATCAACTGAATACATATCCTAATGAGCCTCCACTGGAATTCATCCTTTCCCAGAAGATGCCAATAGCTGACTGATGCTGGACAAATTTTGGCCACATTAGTTCCTGAGGAGTAGTCAGCACACAAAGCCAAAAAAGAGATTGTCAAGGGGGGGAGATGTGGTGTTTGCATCTGGCCTGACTACAGGATTTCTTCTACCTCAAACTTGGGTCTGATAGAAAGCTTCTGTGTGACATGAAAGATCCTTAGCCTGGGTTAAGGGGCTCTTAGTGAGCTGTTGACAGCCTGGATAGCAACGTTTCATTCTGACCTGATGGCATCCCTTGCTGCAGGACACAGGGTTCTGCCTAGGCTGACTGTGTCTGCCAGCCTCATTGACTGTATAGACCCATTTCTGAAACTCCTGATTTCCCTGAAGGGATGGAGTGATCTGGGGTGGGCTGAACTCATAGACCTGGAAAACACTCCAGTATTGGGAGCCAGAAACTGGGCTTTACAGTTTGATTTGGAATTTCAGTTTTCTTCCTGGCATGAAAAATATTGGGGTGGGGATGTTATTGAGCTTTGTTTCCAGACACTTTAAAAGAGATTTTAGATCTCCATGGACTGTATCACTGATAGCTTATCAGAACTTTGTTGGCACCTTTTGCTTTCTGCAGTCAGTTTCTTTATTTCCTTGTGCTTTCTTTCATGGTTTCATATTCAGAAATTGGCTTGTTTCCTTGGATGGTTGGTGACAATGGAAGTATAAAGGATGACAGATGCAGCACTGATAAAATTGCAGTCTAGTGCATGGTAGTTTAGAGACATGGAACTGTTGGAGAGGGTTCAGAGGAGCCACGAAGATGCTCAGAGGGCTGGAGCAGCTGCCCTACAAAGAGAGGCTGAGGGAGCTGGGCTGGTTCAGCCTGGAGAAGAGAAGGCTGCAGGGGGACCTCATTGCAGCCTGCCAGTCCCTGAAGGGAGCAGAGAAACAGGAGGGGATTCAACTTTTTAAAAGGACAGACAATGGCAGGACAAGGGGGATGGATTAAAGCTAAAGGAGGGAAGGTTTAGATTGGATATTAGGGGGAAGTTTTTTACAGAGAGAGTGGTGAGGGGCTGGAACAGGCTGCCCAGAGAGGGGGTGGTTGCCCCGTCCCTGACAGTGTTCAAGGCCAGGTTGGATGGGGCCCTGGGCAACCTTGTGTAGCTCCAGGCCTGAGGTTGGTGTCCCTGCCTGTGGCAGGGGGGTTGGAGCTCTATGATCCTTGGGGTCCCTTCCAACCCAGGCCATTCTGTGATTCTATGATTCTATGATAGATGGGTCCAAAACACTTCTTTATACCCTACTCTGTGGCTTGAAGGAATAAAGAAAGGTTCTTTGCCTTGACAATTACACTTCCAAAACCTCAATCAAGTTTTGTTTAGTGTGATAAACTACTGGATTAATCAAGGTTTTCTTAGACAAAATCATCTCACTGACTGTTATGGGTGTCCCCTGGGGAGGAAAATCATAGTATCAATACATGCTACTGGGAGGACCAGTATTGTATAAACCACTTTTATTAATTCAGCCCTGGATGTTTTGGGAGAACATCAAGTGACAACCTTGAATATCAAACTAAGAAGGGGATTAATTAAAAAATTGATTTGTGAAAGTTGACAATAGGGGAACAGGTTCTCCAAGTCCTCCATTGCTCCAAACATTGACCTTAGCATGGAGCTCTTTTTCTGTCACTGACAGATAAAGCTAATCTGTGGTCCCAAGCAGTTCTGTTATCATTCCTTGATAACAGCCTCTGTGTCAAGGCTGGATTCAGCCTTGTTAACTCCTTGTCATGCAGGTCTACCATGTTAACCACCCTGCCCAGTGAGTATGTAAGATTCTTAAGGATAGTGGTGGCAAACCAATCCATCATATTTTCAGCAGTCTGATGATGCATAAATTCATGTCTTCATCACTTCTTATCCAACATACGCAGCTAGAAGACTGAGCTGACATCTAATGGAAATTTTCCAGTCAGGCATGATAATAGCTGGAATCTGGGAATGATTGGTGGTAAAGGTAGACTGAGCAAAACAGCTGAAATGCATGCCAGAGGCCCTGTGCTCCATATAACTGGTGGGTATATTGTAAGCACCCAAGTTAACTATTCAAGATCAAGGTAGATTAACAGCTGTGTTTAAAAGTCAGTATTAGACAAATGAAA
This sequence comes from Laterallus jamaicensis coturniculus, assembly GCA_022605575.1. NCBI lineage: Eukaryota > Metazoa > Chordata > Aves > Gruiformes > Rallidae > Laterallus > Laterallus jamaicensis. Next base: position 70,657 of record JAKCOX010000460.1, read on the forward strand.
CCTTCCTATCCCTGGTGATCACAAGGTGAGCCTTCTCTTTCACATGGAGAGCTTGCTGTTGCCATCCACTGCTTTGCTGCTTTTGAGGTAAACTGATCAACATGCTCCACTTATTTTTCATTGATAGCAGTTCTGGAACTACTATTAAGGTGTCTGCCAATATTTTAAATGAGGCACTGTGCAAACAGTGCACGCCACTTGTACTTGGGAACTTGGGGGTTTTATTGGTGAAGGTCTGGAGAGACTAGAAGAGGCTGGCTCCAAAAGCCTTAAGGGACATGGGACTGGCCTGCCTGAGCTGTGACACTCAGATTCAGTAGGACAACCAATGCTGAAACCTCTTTGGTGTAGTGAAGACAAAGCTGCTGGCTGGACAGCTACATAAGAGGACTGAAGCACTAATTGGTCCCTATTTGCTAAGTTTTGCTGTAATCTCCAAGGCCTCATTATTCCCCTGGGTTTCTGGAAAAGGGTTGGAAAAGCAGAGAACCCACATGTGGACATGTAGTTATTATGTTCTTTAATAACTGTTAATTTACTGTTCATTACTAGAAGTTGTCTGACATTGTGTTTCCATTCATTTAAATATCTAGCAGGGCAGGGAGACTCTACATATGCTTTTAATTTTCTCCCCCCTTTATTTATTTATATTGAGCAAGTAGGTCATTGCTTTACTCCAGACATGATAGTTCTGGCTAGTCTTTAAATAACTCAAAGAGAACTATATAGACTCTGCTCTTGCTACTTACGGCTCCTAGCCATGCACCTCCTCCTTTGTAACACCATTTGCTGCTCTAGAGAGAAAACCCCTTTTGGCTCTGCTGAGGCTTTGAGAGTCTTTGCACAGGCAGTGATTAGCTACCAGTTTTCTCAGTCTGAGCTTTCTTTGTGTCCATTCAATCAACAATCAATGAAGGTAACTGGAATTCTGTTGTGATACCTCCTACCGCCTGATGGCTCCTCAGTGCATCGTCCCTACCAATGTCAAATCACTTCTGCTCTCACTGGGGCCACTTTCCCTGATTGCTCTCTTCTGACTGCTTTAAAGATAGATGCCCTAAGCTCTGACCTCAGCTTTTCTTTCTCTCAGTCCAAGACTGCCTGTCCTCCAGCTGTCACCTTACGGTTAATGAGTCTCCTCACTCAGTTATTCTGTCCCCTTGCGAGTATTTTTAGACTGTGATCATCTCCCTTGAGTTGGCTATTTCTTAAACAAGATAAATGCTATTTCATGTCATCTTTTCTCGTGTGTTCCCTATGCCTTATTACTTGAAACTCATCATGTTTTAACTCTGTATCCTCTGAGGATATGGAATGAAGACCTTTCACAGGCAGGCCTTGAGGGCAGCCCAACAGCGTAGTATGGAGAGTACAAACACCTACTTCTCATTTTGTGTGAGATTCTTACTCTACATAAAAACAGACTTCTGGTTTACTTCACAGTTGCATCCTCTCCAGACTTCAGTATTGTGTCCAGTTCTGGGCTCCCTGGGATAAAAAGGACAGGGATCTCCTGGAGAGAGTCCAGAGAAGGGCTACAGAGATGATGAAGGGCCTGGAACATCTATCCTATGAGGAAAGGCTGAGTGAACTGGGACTGTTCAGTCTAGAGAAAAGAAGATGAAGGGGAGACCTAACTGGTGTTTACAGTTATCTTAAGCATGGGATGCAGGGGGAAATGGCCAGCCCCTTTTCAGTGTCTGTGGGGACAGGACAAGGGACAATGGCTGCAAGTTGGAGCCCAGGAAGTTCCACACCAACCTGGGGAAGAACTTTTCCCCAGTGAGGGTGCCAGAGCCCTGGGACAGGCTGCCCAGGGGGTGTGGAGTCTCCTTCTCTGGAGAGATTCCAGCCCCGTCTGGACGCCGACCTGTGCAGTATGAGCTGGGGAGCTGCTTTGGCAGGGGGGTTGGACCCCAGGAGCTCTTGAGGTCCCTTCCAACCCCTACAACTCTGTGATTCTGTGATTCTGTGATTTTCTCTGTGCTGTCACTGCAAAGACGTCTAAGACCTTAGAGGTGGCACCATTTTTTGCAGGTAGCTGCACTTAAAATAGACAAGCCACTAAGCAAATCTCTGTGGTTCCTGTGCAAGGTTTTAAGCAACAGGGATCTTTTACTTCAACCACTAGCATTATCAGAGAAGAAATTATGCTCATCTGATTTTCCAAAGCCAGAGAACACCTAAGTGCTTTATTTTTAAAACCTTATAAGTATTTAGACATTGTCACAAGAAGTCATGTTCCAAAATATATTTGCTATTGCAGCTGCTATTTAATAAAATCAAATAATAGGTAATGGCTCTCCAAGCATGGAAAATTAGAAGCTTTTATTATTTATCCTTATAAAACTTCAGAGCCATTGAACTGATTTAGAATTTGTGGCATTGCCATTGAGCTCAGCCTTCATTTACTAAATTATAGCTAAGAGCAAAGGTTCTGTTCACAGTTGTTGAGCCCTGTTCCATTTTCTTGCCAAGGATTTCTATAAGTGAATGCACAGGTATGACAAGGAAGTGATGTCAGGGTGGCTGGATAATTAAAGGGCTTCTCTCAACTGTTCCTGCAGAACCACTGCGCTACTCTGCCCCAGACAGGGCAGTCCACACACTTGGGAATGAGCAGAAAAATAAGCCAATACGCTGGGTCAGGCTAATGCTACATTTTTATAGCACTTTTCATCCAGGAGGTTGATCACTGCAGAGGCTGCAGCCATCTGAAAGTCCCACCAGCACTGCTGAAACCCAGCAGCGTGCTGCAGAGGAAATGGTGGCGCAGCGGTTTACAGCCAGGGACACGGGTGCCTGACAGAAAGAGTAATTGTGTGGAGTGGTGCTGCAGTTACACACACTGGCATCTCTCTCTGTGCTTCAGCAAGGACCAAGACTTCATGGTGAGGACAGACAGCTGTGACCCTGATGCAGGGGCTGGGCTTTCAACCACCCTGGTGTGAAGCGGTAACACGTGTCAGGGACACCTAATCCTGTTGTGCTGCCTGGGGGCTGCCCTTGCAGAGCAGCCCACTGAAACTCTGACTTGGTTGTGCCCTTCTCAGCACACAGCCCTCAAGAGCTTTACAGCCTGATGCAGCGTGGCCGCAGGCACCGAGTGCCACGAGCTGCCCAAGACTGCAGTGTCAATCAAACATCGAAAGCAGAGGGCGAGGGTGTCAAACCATCATTTGTGCTGATGTGAGGAAGTTGCTGGCTGAAATGTTGGGAGCCTGTTGGCCTTTAGAAATGCACCCAAAAAAAATAAATAAGAAATTGGATCAACCAGTCTGTGGAATAAGAATAAACCTGGGACTCCTTCCAAGGTGAGGTGCATGGCACCAGGCGCGGGCTCCAGTTCCAGTGACAAGGTGACTGTCTGCTCCCCTTGATGCCATCCTGCTAGGAAGGAGTCATTTACGTCAAGATGCTGTTTGTGGGCAATGATAATAGCTTAATTTTCCTGTAGCTTTCAGGCTGAGGTTGATAGTATAATTCATAAATAGAAATTCAAATGGGTCTGCAAGTGTGTTATTAGATGCATTTTTAGATTGGCCATCACACTAATGTGGGGAGGGTGAAAGGACTTGTCCAAAAGCCTATGATGAATTACTGGCAAAGCCAATAAAGAAATCCTAACATATTCACCTGTCTGCTGTACCATACGTAGAGAGGCAGCTAATGAACTGTCAAAAAGCACAACACAGCTCATGTACAAAACCAGGACACTTTTTATTGTTCACTCTTAGTGAAAATACAGTATGTTACACATGGAAACAGCAGTGCATTCATGCGAACACACACAGTGTGGAAGGATGTATATCCTCCATGGTTTAATTATCCAGCTAAGGGTTTTTCCAGTATATTTTCATGGTTACTCTGCTCATCACAATAGCCTTTGTTATTGATCCAAATGTGTATACAAGGGTGAAGGACGGTTACAAAGCCTGTAAGAATGAATGGAGTGCCTCTGTTCTGGCTCATAAGAAACGCAAGGATGAAAAGCAGGTGCATTCCCCTACCTGGGATGCACTGAGAACATTTCTGAGGAAGAAATGACATTTTTCACAGCTTGTCAGCACACTCCTCAGCCTGTTAAAGAGAAGCAATGGATTCCTATCCAGCCCACATAAGCTGATGCAGTTTGCCAAAACGGAGGCTTCTTGTTGCAGCTGCTGGGGAATCCAGCACTATGATCCCAGTAGAGATGTCTTAGTATCCTTTCTTAAGGCACCTATTAGCATAGGATCTCAGCACTGATCTCATGGGCTGTTGCTGCAGCTAGAAAACAACTGACACATTAGGCTGATTAATCCCTGTAGTAATTCCATTAACCTCCTTAATGGAGTTATAGCATGGATGAATTTACCCCTCTGCAGTTATGTGAGAGGGAGATGCCCTGGAGACCCTAGAACTACGGTGTGGCAGGGATGTCCGAGGTAAAAATTTGTTTGTTCATTTGTTTTAGTGCAAAGTGAAGCATCCTGACTGTCTGGAGAAACCTCCCTGCTGTCTGGGATCTTTAACTCTTCACAGCAGTAACAGTGCAGGTGCTCCCTACGAGAGGGTGATGCATCAGGGCTCAGAGACAGCACCAGAGCTCTTGGCACCCTCCTGACAGCTCACTGTGTGTCCTGTCCACACCTCCCTCTCTCTCTCATCGGCACGCACAGCCTGCCTCATCACACAGCTTCCCAAACATAGCCTTTCCATCCACCCTTGTGGTCTCCTCTCCTTGTACCTCTATCTGATCATGACTTACATGTTTGCTGCTCCCTGCTAGAAGGGCAGCTTTGCCTGGACTGTGCCGTTGGGCAGGACTCCTAAAAATAAATAGCAGAGCTACAGTCCTGACATACCATTGCATAGGGAGCAGATCAAGAACAGAAATGAGAAATTCTGAATTTCTCTTTGTTTTCTTCTTGATATTCTTCTAGCCCATGGAGAGGTTTACCTGCTGCATTAGCCACGTGCATAGCCTGCTCCTAGGACAGCTTAATTGCATTGCAGTTCTGTCATTAAAGGCCTTTCAGTACTGTGAAGTTACCTCAAGTATATAAGAGCCAAAAAGGCACCCTGCAAAACCTTCCCAAGGAACAGGCCCCATCCTTTTGCATTCTACCACAACAGCCTAGGCTCTCTGAAAGCTCCTGCTGCGGTTCGTTAGGGACTATATCTGGTGGCTAATGGGGCTGGGGGCTGGAGGAGTCGGGCAGGAAGCCACAGGAGGGTCTGACTAATTTTTCTGCTAGTTCGAAGACTGTTGCCATGTACACAGGTGCAGTGATGTGACTACTAAGCTGCAGCATCTCTTCATCTACATGGTTTGTGATCTCCTTATTAATATGCTAAGTTTATTCTGTCTGATAGCCAGCCCTTTCCTCCCCCAGAGGCTGCAATCCCAAGAGGTGGAGTAGCCCAGCTCTTCAGTGATCCAGGAGACAGTGGGAGAGAACAGGGAGGTGTTGTGTGCAGGGGATGCACAGACATGCCCAGGGGGTTTATTTCTCTTTCTGCCTTTGGTAGTCGCTCCCCACATTCAGAACAGGGATGAGCAGTCCTAGCAGCCACCTCTTGCCAAAGACCTCTCTCAGGTTCTCCCTCCAAGGTCGGGCTCTTACCACCATCCCTTTCCGCACCTGGTAGCGCGTCTGCCCACGCAGGATCAGCAGCATCTGGTGGCAGCAGAAGCCAGCGCAGGCCAGTCCAATCCCAAGCCAGAGGTAGAGCATGAGGATGACAAACATCTCAGAGCTAAGGAGAGCTCCTGCAGAACAAGAGTCAGGAGGGTGGGGGCAGCAGTAGAAGAAAGCTTTTAGACAACACCTCACAAGCCAGGGTAACACTCAGCCCCAAGAACTGATGAGCCACCTCTATTCTCTGGCCACAAGTAGGGAGTTAGGAGCAAGGACAGGTTGTTGCTCTAACTGTATAAATTGTTCCTTTCGTAGCACCCAGTGCTGGGGCAATCCTGAAATGGTAACTGTCTCCATACACTTCTCCCTTTGCTGTTAGCGTGAGCATCTAGATTACAGGGGGCAAATTCAACCAGAGGGGAAACATGCCTGCAAGACATCAGCACTATTTCGAAGAATGGTTGATTTATTTAAGGATCTGCCTGCTCATCACAGTGAATCTACAATTTCTAGGTTCCTTCTGAAAGCCCTGTGGGTACTACAGCATATAGATGCTTCCAGAAGTCTTACTGTGTGCATTATTACTAGGCAGAAAGATTTGGGATTTCTCTCCCTCTCTTTCCCTCTCAAATGACTATATATATATATATGTATAAATATGTTAAAGAGGAAAAATAAAGCAGTAATGACTTCCCTACCATGGGGCAAAGGCAGTTTTAATTTGAATGCAAGCAACAGAAACAGAAAACTTGCCAAAATACAATCCACATTCCTTATTTTTTTTAGCTGCTGCTAGAATACTCAAAATACTTTGTAGGTCGAAGCTCCTAATTCAGCAGTTTTTATAGCATATATTTATGCTGAACATCTTTAAATAAAAACATTCTGTGGGCCCTTTCCTCTACAACAGGTTTTGAACTCTTTCTGGAAAACATTAGTATAATAGCAGGTATCACTGAGTGACCTCTCAGCGCGTAGGCAGATCTAAACCCATTAAAATAATATTCTCTGTGTGTGCATCTGAATGTGTACACACACATTTTGCCTATATGGATACATTATTAAACACCCATGTTTACACACAAGCACACAAAGACAATTAAATGGGTGTTGATACTGGGATAAATAGCTGACATCCTCTCACTGGTTCCTGCCAGGTTTAGAAAGGAAGCAGCTCTCATGCTCCCATCCCTCTGGAAGACCAGGGGGCAGAGTGGCTTAGGCTGGTGAAAGCTCTGGGTGCTCTAAGGCCCTACCAGAGCAATTCTGCAGGGGCAGAATTAGATATTGGGGGAAGTTTTTACAGAGAGAGTGGTGAGGGGCTGGAACAGGCTGCCCAGAGAGGGGGTGGATGCCCCGTCCCTGGCAGTGTTCAAGGCCAGGTTGGATGGGGCCCTGGACAACCTTGTGTAGCTCCAGGCCTGAGGTTGGTGTCCCTGCCTGTGGCAGGGGGGTTGGAGCTTTATGATCCTTGGGGTCCCTTCCAACCCTTGCCATTCTATGATTCTGTGACAGCAGAGGTGTGCTGCCTGAATCAGGTACGTGGCTGCTTCAGGGTTTAAGTTCAGTACAGGGGTGTCTGGATCTCTTGCTTCTCTTACACAGAAGGATGGATTAGGTGGTGTCATCTGGTTTTACAATCTGTGAGTCCCAGCTCCTCCACTTGGCAGTGCTCTAAGTGAGAGATTGGGGCTGAGCCCTGACAATCACCTCGAGCTCTGGGCTCAGCCAGCAGGCCCCTCTGAGGATGATTTGGAAGGACACTGACTACAGCCTCGAGCTTTGTCCTCACTAGAGAAAGGCACAGGAGTCACTCAGTTTTCTTCCAAAATGCAATGTCATCTTTCCCTCCTCATTAGATCCCATTCAGCTCAGTGGGCTTTGTATGCAATGCAACAAGGGAAGAACAAGCCCATTAGGATGACAAATCCTTATACCAATTCTGTTGGAATAACTTAATCTATCAGGTAGGAAGCCCAGAGCCAAATATGGCCTTCTCTGCCCTTCTTTTACCAGACCAGAGTGTGACAGACATTTGTTCTTTCCTACTGCTGATATTCAGATGGGATATGCAGAAAGACAGCTATTTTCTTTAGAGCCTTTGAAAGGCAGCTGTAAGCTTTATTTCTGTGAGCTTCTGAAATTCAACAGAAAGAAAGTAATTACCCTTGTTTCCCCTTGCAAATATTAAGCATCTCTGAGCTGTGCTTTCTGGCTACATGATTTTTTTTTAACCTTTTCTTCAGGTTACCTACCTAAAGCATCTTCTGTAATTTCTTTTGCAGCTCCAGGGTGACCTGTGTTTACAAAAGTACTCTCCATCTGTCCCTCATCACCACAGCCCCTTTTAGTCTCAGATTCACTTTTGCTCTAACTGACCTGGTGTGATCTCAAGCTTATTGCCATACATTATCTATGCCAGAAAAGCTGAATCACAGGCTGAAATTATAGACTCTGGGTCAGATTCTGAAATCCATGCCCGAGCACAGTCTGGGTAGAATGAGCCAACTGAAAATTTTCCCAGTGTGAAAGCAGGGAACACTCAGTTGACATAAGACCAGTAGATTCACCCTCATCCTCCTTTACTCCTCCTCCAGTGCAGAGAGCATGATGGAGAAGAAGTAACATTTTTTCCTCTGCTACTGCAATGCTCTGTTTGGATACTTTGACAGCCCTTAAGTAAGAGTTATATTAGGTAAAAAATACTGGGTGGACAACCTTCCAGGGAACTATTCCTGGATTTGTTTTTCTAGAACTGGAGGTTAAATGTGTTGGTAGAAATCCAGTAGGCCCTTCCCCTAAGGCAACCAGGACACCACACACCCATAGTTTGCTGCGTGAGGCAGCAGTGTTCACCCCAGCTGATCTAGAGGTTTGGTGGATGCTGATGGTGGGTGCTGCTGGGAGCTGCTGCCTCTGGAGGGTGTTCTGGCTCCCAGCTCCCACCCCCATTGTGTCCCACTCAAACACTGCTCACATGCTGCCTTTGGCACTGCAATTGCTGGCACCAGAGCTGAGGTGCTTCAGCAGCTCTTCAAATATATGCCAGGACTCAGCTCAGTGCAGATGAGCCCTCAGAGTCAGAGAGAGAGAGAACTAATTCCTTGATAATCTCCTCCCACATCCCTGCTCCCCCTCCCAGGCTGCTGTGCTGAGCAGAGCTTAGGCACAGGGGGAAATCATTCCCAGTGTTTTTAATGCTAGTGAAGCTCAGGCAACATTATTTACAGAAATTCTCCTACTTGGAAAAATGACTCCATAAAAATGTCATGGCAGGATTTCGTGTTTATTGTCTCTCAGTGATTACCATGACAAATCTGCTAATTTGCCAAGTAGAGAGATATTTGTTTGTTTTCAGATGGCAACCCTGCAAACCCAGCCTGGAATCTGAAAAGCAAGCTGGGGCCTCTCTGGCTCCTGTATCCCCAGCAGCGGAGACTCCACGCTCAGATCATCATAATCAACACTTCTGGTGATGGTAAACGAGCCAAAACAGACTCTGGGGCCTTCTTACTGAGCTCAGCTGAATCTGCACCGTGAAAATATACAGGGTACCTATTTTTGTCTAACCAAAGCTTATCTAAGTGTGTGAGGCATGAGCTGTATGGGGGGGCTGGCAATTTTCTGCAGCCACTTTCAGGGCAGAGCAATGGTCCAGGCTGTCTCCATAGTCCTTTCTCTGAGACCTGGTTTTATCTAGCTCTTGGGTCTGGCCAGCGAAAGGGTTGAGGTTGGGGAGTTTGAGGGTGTGTTAAAAGGTGGAGAGGCAAGGCTGGAAGAACAGAGAAAGATTTGTGGGAGTGGAATCCAAAGGTAGAAGGGGAAGGGTTGTGGGTATTTATGGAAAGGCAGAGAGGGGAAAGGAGAAGAAGCAGAAGGAAAGGTAACAGGGATGAAGAGAAAGAGGTATTTGCTGTGGGTATGGAGCTCTTGCAAAAAACAGGCACAGAGAATTTCCACAGGTTTCCGTGGACTTGTGTCCCAGACTGGGGTCACAAGAGAGGTGGTGGCTAATCATGTCACGTTAACTCCTCTCTTGGTTTATGTTTCCTGAACCCCAATTCTCCTGTGCTGGAAGGATGGCAAGATCTCAGTAAGTTTGTGCTGCCAGGAGGCAGGAGGTGGGTGACAGTGGAGAGAGTGGGTGGACCTGAATGAAGAGAATGAGAATATCTCTGCTGGGATATGTGGAACCTGCAGGCTTGTAGGATACAAATTCCTACAGATCCCCCACCTCTGCCTGTAGGACAGGCAAAAGACCCCCCTCATCTGCAGTACAATGAGTGAATCCCTCTCCTTTGTCTAATTGCAACACAGTCCCTGGGTGACAGACAGCCCTATTCTGTCACCAGCATTCTGGTTATGGGGTGTTTTCTGGAGCCTAATGCATAAGGAGTAGGGCTGTGCCTGTAACCTGGAGTGGGTCCCAGCCTCTATTCCAGCTGAAGCTAAGTCCTTTGCAAAAACTGTCTCTAGCCTCCAAAGAGGGCTTTGTTAAACACAACCAATTTTCCCTCTTGCCCATTTCCCCACCATCAATCCCCACACACAGCTATCTGAGGGAGATCATTTCCCCCACTCCCACCCCCTAACCCCAGGAACCCTGGAGGAGGAAGATGCTCCTCATCTTTGAGAAAGGAGTCCTTACCTGAGAAGAACTGGCTGATGGAGTGAGGCAGAAGAGTGAGGAAGGCCAGTGGGTTCGCAAAGGACATGGAGAGTGCAGCAGAAATGTAAGCCATGCCTGCCACCAGGGAGTCAAGGCAAGCCAGGGAGGTGTAGAGGCAGAACATGATGAAGTTTCGCATGTTCCTGCTCCCGATGCAGTTCCCTGTGAAGAAACAGTGGTGGTCATGTCTCTGGGTGACTCTGGCACACAGTCTACAGAAGTGAGTGCTGGGCAAGGCTGAGCCAGGGGACCTGCTTCCATCCAGCCAGTCTGCCACCACTTCGGCTCCTTCGCCCAAGTTTAAGCCCTTGCCCAAGTCCTCGGGGGAGTTCTGGATCACAAGGACGTAGTTGCCCAGGGCATTAGCTGAGAGGAAGAGGAAGAGGGCCCCATGCAGCAGAGCAGGAGAGAAAAGTGGGGTGGTGGAAGGGTCTCTGAACATGCTGGGGATGAAGAGAAAGATCTGGAGGACGAAGGTCACTAGGGAGATGCACAAGAAGTAGGCTGGAGCGACAACATTGAGCAACCTGAGAACTAGCATTGTGGATTACGTTCCTGCAGGGGAAAGCAAGGAGAGAAGGAACATCACCGCTCCGGCTGCACACTTCATCCTTCCATTTCCTGCCGGGTCCCGGCCCCGCTGCCTCCGGGAAATGCCCTCCGGGGGCCGCTCTCCCTCGCCGCCGCCCCACGGCCCCAGCCGGGCCGGGGCAAAGGGAAAGCCCGCGGGCAGCGACCGTTTCCCGGAGCCCGGAGGAGGCACCCCGGCCCCGGCGTCTGCCTCCGGGGAACTTGCAGCGGCGATGCCCCGGAGGGGCTGCGGAGGCTGGAGGGGAAAGCCGGCTTCCGCGGCGTGCCGGCGATGTGGGCACCGCTCTGCTCGCCCAGCAGAGTCCCTCTGCCAGGCAGGGTCAGTTTTGGTATTGCATGAGAGGAAAAAAGGTGGTGCTGGAGGAGGGGGGAATGCATTGAAGGGGGGTGGGGTGGGGGGTGGGGGGGAGGAGAAGGGGAGGGGGGAGAGGTTGCTCTAATCCACTGCAATACGGATCAAATCCAATGCTCTAATTTATCCTTTAAAGCCACGGATCTACAGATTACCTCTATGACCGCTGTCCTGCTCTGCACGAAATTAGAAAATGCACAAAACAGCTGGTCAAGTGCTGTCCGGATGCAACCTGCGGCGCTGGGCTACCGAGCGGGGCGGCCCCGCAGCCGCAGCCGCGGCTCCGGCCGGGCACAGCGCATCCCCGCCGGCCGGGAGGGCACCCCCCGCCCCCCTCCCGGACCTCGCCGCGGCGCCGGGGCTCAGCCTGCATCGCCAGGGCGCAGGAGAGCCCGGGGGACACAACGCAGCGGGGAGCTAGCTGGGTGGCGGTGTGGGTGCCCCGGCTCCCCGAACACGCTCTCGCCGGAAGCCCCAGGGGCTCCCCAGCGCCGCGATGTCTGCAGACACCCGGCGTCCCGGGGGTGGTCGAGCTCTGGGGGTTTCACGCCGCCACCTCGCCGTCCCCTCGTCCCAGGGCGCGGCGGGGTGCCGCCCGGTACCGGCGTGTCTGGCGCCGGCAAAGCCGCCGCTCCCGCCCGGCGCGGCGGTCGCCCCCGGCCGTGCCGAGACCCTCACGGCAGCCGTGGCGGAGCGCAGCTCAGCGCCTGCTCTCCCTCTCCGTCTCCCTCTCCCTCCTGCCCTTTTCCCGTCCCGCACGGTTCGGCCTTGTCCCTGTCCCTGTCCCTGACCTTGTCCTTGTCCCTGTCCTCCCCTCCGTCCCTGTCCGTCCGCACTCCGTCCCTGCCCGGTGTCTGTCCGTCTCCTGCCCCGTCTCTCTCCCTGTCCGTGTGCTTTTCAACCCTTGTCCTCTCTTCTCCCTCTCTTCCTCCCGCTATACCTCCCTGCCCAGTCCTGTTCTTGGCCGGTCCTCTCCCGCTCTCCTCCACTGTCTGCGTCCGGTCGCTGCCCGTGCCCGGCCGGTCAGCCCCGGAGCTGTCCCTTCAGCACCGCCCGGAGCTGTCCCTTCAGCACCACCTGGAGCTGTCCCTTCAGCACCACCCGCACCTCCTGCGGGTCCCTCCTCCTCCCCTGGAACAAGACACGGGGCCCCGGGAAGGAGAAGGGTATGTTTGGGGCTCTGAGCTCCTGACAAGTCCCAGGGGGAGAGCAAGAGGGTGGGAGGGGGGTCCTGCCTGCTCCAGCCCATAAAGCATCCTTCCTTCCCGCACTGTGGGTGAGGGCGGCAAGGTGAGGCTTCAGCATGTCTCCCTGACACCCCAAAGCAGTGGAACCGGTATCCAAGGCAAGGGGAAATTTGGGGAAGAGCCTTTGCAGGTTCAAAACCTCCATGGGTTTTCAGGGCACCTTTTCAGAGCAGCAGGAAGCTAGGAAAGGCTTTGAGCTGGGCAGGTGGTGCCTGGGCAGTATGACATGCTGGTAGAAGCTTTGCAGACGTGCTTGCCCTCTGACAGCTGCACACACTCACCCCCTTCTGCCCACCCACGCAGTCTTTGTACTGTCTACACAGGCGCTGTGCAGAGCCTCTCACTCTCCTCCACACCTACCTGCTGCACCCTCCCAGCTCTGATGAAAAGCATCCCTCTCTCCCCCACAGATGAGCCTCTCAGGGCAGGCTGGAGAGCTGGGCAGGGAGAGACCAGATGAGGGTCAACAAAAGCAAGTGGAGAGTCTGGCACCTGGGGAGGAACAACCCCATGGATCAGTACAGGCTGGGGGTGACCTGCTGGAGAAGAGCTCTGTGGAGAAGGACCTGGGGGTCCTGGTGGATGACAGGTTGGCCATGAGCCAGCAGTCTGCCCTGGGGGCTGAGAGAGACAATGGGATCCTGGGGGCATCAGGAGGAGTGTGGCCAGCAGGTCCAAGGAGGTGATCCTCCCCCTCTACTCTGCCCTGGTCAGGCCCCACCTGGAGTATTGTGTCCAGTGCTGGGCTCCCTGGGATAAAAAGGACAGGGATCTCCTGGAGAGAGCCCAGAGAAGGGCTACAAAGATGATGAAGGGCCTGGAACATCTCCCCTATGAGGAAAGGCTGAGAGAGCTGGGGCTGTTCAGCCTGGAGAAAAGAAGACTGAGAGGGGACCTAATCAATGTTTATAAATATCTGAAGTATGGGGTGCAGGGGAAATTGGCCAGCCCCTTTTCAGTGTCTGTGGGGACAGGACAAGGGGCAATGGCTGCAAGTTGGAGCCCAGGAAGTTCCACAGCAACCTGGGGAAGAACCTTTCCCCAGTGAGGGTGCCAGAGCCCTGGGACAGGCTGCCCAGGGGGTGTGGAGTCTCCTTCTCTGGAGAGATTCCAGCCCCGTCTGGACGCCGACCTGTGCAGTATGAGCTGGGGAGCTGCTTTGGCAGGGGGGTTGGACCCCAGGAGCTCTCCAGGGCCCTTCCAACTCCTACAACTCTGTGATTCTGTGTGACAGCAGATGAGGGCTGCTGGGCTGCGGCTTTGCCTCTGGAGACAAACTCTGTCCTGGTGAAAAGTCAAAGAAAGATGGGGTTAACCTAACCTTAGGTCTGGCTTAGTGGCCAGCCTCTCAGCACGGCCTCTGCTTCTCCAAGAGAAGGCACAGGGTGCAGCTTCCAGGGAGGGAGGCCTGATGGAAGGACTGTGTTTGTCTCCTGCATGTGCAGTGGTGTGGAGAGAGGTGATGGGAACCCAGTGTTCAAGGGTCCTTTATCAGCATTAACTTTCTCCCAGCTAACTTTCATGATTCAACACTTCTGAGAAAAGCAGTGACAAAAGCAAGTGAAACCAAGCCTGTAGGCACTGGATCTGCAGCAACAACCAACTCAAAGACACCTTCAGCAGAACTGGAGGGAAAAGCTGCTCAGAACTGATGGAGCTCTCACTCCCACCTCCTCCAGTCTCCTGTCACGGACTACTGAGAATAAAAATCCTCCAATATTCCCTCAACTCATCAATTTCAAGCAGGCTGAGCCTTGCCATAGAGAGACGTGACCCAGCCTGGGGTTTATTTTTAAATAATCAGACAGTGTTTCCTTCACATTTGAACAGCTTACATCAAAATAATGAACCAAAAAAAATCGACAGGAACCTTTTCATGTCGGGAAAGATGCCTGAGTGAAGGGGCTGCATCGCAGGAAAGACAGTCATCCTGCCTCTGGAGGGAGCGGCATAAGCTCTAGCCAGGGGGAAGGGAGGGAGGGAGGGAAGGGAGGAAGGGAGGAAGGAAGGTGGGAAGAAAGGTGGAAAGGAGGGTGGGAAGGAAGGTGGGAAGGAGAGAGGGAAGGAATGAGAGAGGGAGGTGGGGAGGGAAAGGAGGGAAAGGAGGGAAGGAAGGAGGGAAGGAAGGAAGGAAGAAGGAAGGAAGGAAGGAAGGAAGGAAGGAAAAGGAAGGAAGGAAGGAAGGAAGGAAGGAAGGAAGGAAGGAAGAGAAGGAAGGAAGGAAGGAAGGAAGGAAGGAAGGAAGGAAGGAAGGAAGGAAGGAAGGAAGGAAGGAAGGAAGGAAGGAAGGAAGGAAGGAAGGAAGGAAGGAAGGAAGGGA
>JAKCOX010000461.1:0-85187 GCA_022605575.1 Laterallus jamaicensis coturniculus
ACGCCCCTTAGACACCCCATAGACACCCTATAGACACCCCACAGACGCCCCACAGACACCCCATAGACACCCCATAGACACCCCTCCCCCACCCCATAGACACCCCATAGACACCCCATAGACACCCCATAGACACCCCACAGACACCCCATAGACACCCCACAGACACCCCATAGACACCCTATAGACACCCCACAGACACCCCAAAGACACCCCATAGACACCCCATAGACACCCCACAGACACCCTATAGACACCCCACAGACACCCCACAGACACCCCATAGACACCCCACAGACACCCCATAGACACCCCATAGACACCCCATAGACACCCCACAGACACCCCACAGACACCCCATAGACGCCCCATAGACAACCCACAGACACCCCACAGACACCCCATAGACACCCCACAGACACCCCCATAGACACCCCATAGACACCCCACAGACACCCCACAGACACCCCACAGACACCCCATAGACACCCCACAGACACCCCATAGACACCCCATAGACACCCCATAGACACCCCACAGACACCCCACAGACACCCCATAGACGCCCCATAGACAACCCACAGACACCCCACAGACACCCCATAGACACCCCACAGACACCCCATAGACACCCCATAGACGCCCCATAGACGCCCCATAGACACCCCACAGACACCCCATAGACACCCCATAGACACCCCACAGACACCCCATAGACACCCCATAGACGCCCCATAGACGCCCCATAGACACCCCACAGACACCCCATAGACACCCCATAGACACCCCTCCCCCACTCCACAGACACCCCACAGACACCCCCACAGACGCCCCATAGACACCCCACAGACACCCCATAGACACCCCATAGACGCCCCATAGACACCCCATAGACACCCCATAGACACCCCACAGACGCCCCATAGACACCCCATAGACACCCCATAGACACCCCATAGACACCCCACAGACGCCCCATAGACACCCCACAGACACCCCACAGACACCCCATAGACACCCCACAGACACCCCACAGACACCCCATAGACACCCCACAGACACCCCATAGACACCCCACAGACGCCCCATAGACACCCTATAGACACCCCATAGACACCCCATAGACACCCCACAGACACCCCACAGACACCCCATAGACACCCCACAGACGCCCCATAGACACCCCACAGACACCCCACAGACACCCCATAGACACCCCAGAGACACCCCATAGACACCCCATAGACACCCCACAGACACCCCATAGACACCCCACAGACGCCCCATAGACACCCTATAGACACCCCATAGACACCCCATAGACACCCCACAGACACCCCATAGACACCCCACAGACACCCCACAGACACCCCACAGACACCCCATAGACACCCCATAGACACCCCATAGACACCCCACAGACGCCCCATAGACACCCCATAGACACCCCATAGACACCCTATAGACACCCCACAGACACCCCACAGACACCCCATAGACACCCCATAGACAACCCACAGACACCCCACAGACACCCCATAGACACCCCTCCCCCACCCCATAGACACCCCACAGACACCCCACAGACACCCCATAGACACCCCCATAGACACCCCATAGACACCCCATAGACACCCCACAGACACCCCTCCCCCACTCCACAGACACCCCACAGACGCCCCATAGACACCCCATAGACACCCCACAGACACCCCACAGACACCCTATAGACACCCCATAGACACCCCACAGACACCCCACAGACACCCCATAGACACCCCCAGCCCCATAGACCCCCCATAGACCCCCACCAAGGGGGTGAGGAAGGGTCTTGGGGAGGGGTCCTGGGGGTGGGGAGGGGTCTTGGGGAGGGTCCTGACCCAGCAAGGGGGTGGGGAGGGGTCCTGGGGAGGGTCCTGGGGGTGGGGAGGGGTCCTGGGGAGGGGGTTGGGTGGGGAGGGGGTGGTCTTAGGGGGTGGTCAGAGGGTGAAGGTAGGTTGGGGGGGGCTGTGACGTCATCGGAGGGAGCTGATGACGTCATATCGGGGGAGCTGATGACGTCACCACCCACAGCAGGGCCAACAGCAGCGGAGACCACCCAGAGTGAGACCCCCACCCCAGGGACCCCCGTGGAGACCCCCACCAGCACCCTGGGCACCCCCATGGAGACCCCCAGCACCCCAGGGACCCCCATGGAGACCCCCACGTCCCTGGAGACCCTCACCAGCACCCACGGGACCCCCACCACTACAGAGACCCCCATGGAGACCCCCAGCACCCTGGGGACCCCCATGGAGACCCCCAGCACCCAGGAGACCCCCATGGAGCCCCCCCACCCCAAGGACCCCCCATGGAGACCCCCAGCACCCAGGAGACCCCCCATGGAGCCCCCCACCCCAAGGACCCCAATGGAGACCCCCAGCACCCAGGAGACCCCCCACCACCAGCCCAGAGACCCCCATGGAGACCCCCAGCACCCTGGAGACCCCCATGGAGACCCCCACCACCCTGGAGACCCCCATGGAGACCCCCACCACCCTGGAGACTCCCACCAGCACCCAGGGGACCCCACCCCAAGGACCCCCATGGAGACCCCCACCAGCACCCAGGAGACCCCCATGGAGCCCCCCCACCCCAAGGACCCCCATGGAGACCCCCAGCACCCTGGAAACCCCATGGAGACCCCCACCCCAAGGACCCGCATGGAGACCCCCACCCAGCACCCCAGGGGACCCCCATGGAGACCCCCAGCACCCTGGAGACCCCCACCCCAGGGACCCCCATGGAGACCCCCACCACCATGGAGACTCCCACCAGCACCCAGGGGACCCCCACCCCAAGGACCCCCATGGAGACCCCCACCAGCACCCAGGGACCCCCATGGAGACCCTCACCCCAGGGACCTCCATGGAGACCCCCACCAGCACCCAGGGACCCCCATGGAGACCCCCACCCCAAGGACCCCCATGGAGACCCCCACCAGCACCCAGGGACCCCCATGGAGACCCCCACCCCAAGGACCCCCATGGAGACCCCCACCAGCACCCCAGGGGACCCCCATGGAGACCCCCAGCACCCAGGAGACCCCCATGGAGACCCCCACCCCAGGGACCCCCATGGAGACCCCCACCCCAGGGACCCCCATGGAGACCCCCAGCACCCCCAAGGACCCCCATGGAGGACCCCCACCAGCACCCCAGGGACCCCCATGGAGACCCCCACCAGCACCCCAAGGACCCCCATGGAGACCCCCACCAGCACCCCAGGGACCCCCATTATAAGCTTGAGGGGGCGGGGGGTCGAGGGGAGTGGGCGGGGCTTACTGGGTGGGGAGGGGGGTCTGGGGGTGGGCGGGGCTTGTGGGGCGGGTTTAGGAGGTGGGCGGGGCTTAAGGGACATGTGGGCGGGGCCAAAGGGGGCGGTGCCTAAGGGGAGTCGCTTAAGGGGCGGGGCTTAAGGGGGTTTGGGGCTTGGGGCGGAGCTTAAGGGGGCGGGGCTCAAGGGGGGCGGGGCTTAAGGGGCGGGGCTCAAGGGGGCGGGGCTTAAGGGGCGGGGCTCAAGGGGGCGGGGCTCAAGGGGGCGGGGCTCAAGGGGGCGGGGCCTTAAGGGGCGGAGCTTAAGGGGGCGGGGCTCAAGGGGGCGGGGCCTAAGGTGCGGAGCTTAAGGGGGCGGGCTTAAGGGGCGGGGCTTAAGGGGGTTTAAGGGGGAGGGGCTTAAGGGGGCGAGGCCTAAGGGGAGGGGCTTGAGGGGGCTAAAGGGGGAGGGGCTTAAGGGGGGGTGGGGCCTAAGGGGGCTAAAGGGGGAGGGGCTTAGGGAGTGGGCGGGGCTTAATGGGGGTGTTGGGTGGGTCTGGGTGCTGGGTGCTGATCCTGGGGTGGGTGTGGCTTAAGGGGGGGTGGGGCTTAGGGGGCGGGGCTTAATGGGGCTCAAGGGGGCTGAGATTGAGGGGGCGGGGCCTAAGGGGGGCTAAAGGGGGCGGGGCCTAAGGGGGGCTAAAGGGGGCGGGGCCTAAGGGGGGCTAAAGGGGGCGGGGCCTAAGGGGGCTAAAGGGGGCGGGGCCTAAGGGGGGCTAAAGGGGGCGGGGCCTAAGGGGGGCTAAAGGGGGCGGGGCCTAAGGGGGGCTAAAGGGGGCGGGGCCTAAGGGGGGCTAAAGGGGGCGGGGCCTAAGGGGGGCTAAAGGGGGCGGGGCCTAAGGGGGCTAAAGGGGGCGGGGCCTAAGGGGGGCTAAAGGGGGCGGGGCCTAAGGGGGCTAAAGGGGGCGGGGCCTAAGGGGCTAAAGGGGGAGTGGCTTAGGGAGCGGGCGGGGTTTAAGGGGTGGGCGGGGCTTAATGGGGGTCACGTGTTGGGCGGGGCAGGGGGCTGGGGGAGGGTCCTGGGGTGGGTGTGGCTTGTTGTGGGCGTGTCTCAAGAAGCCCCGCCCCCCCCCCCCCCCCCCCAGTCCAGTCACATCCTGCGCAGCGCTGGGTGGGCACCAACCAGAGACCTACTCGTGAGTCACCCCTCCCCCACCCCCCCCTGACCCCACCCTATCCCCCTCCTCAACCCCCCTTCCCCACCCTGACCCCCCCCCCTCCAGACCCCTCTCATTGCCCCTCCCCCCACCCCCAGCCCTCCCACCCCCTCCCCCACCCCCCTGACCCCCCCCTTCCCCTCCCACTGCCCCTCCCCCCACCCTGATCCCCCACCCCCCTCGTCACCCCCCCTCCCCCACCTCCTGACCCCCCCTCCCCTTCCCCACCCTGTCCCCTCTCCCACCCCCTGACCCCTCCCCCACCCCCCCTCCTGACCCCCTCCCATTGCCCCTCCCCCATCCCCCCACCCCCTCCCCATCCCCCCACCCCTCCCCCATCCTTCCTCTCCCATCCCCCCTCCCCCACCCTGACCTCCCCCTGACCCCCCACATTGCCCCTCCCCCACCCCACCCCATCTCCCCCCACCCCACCTCACTTCCCCCCCTTCTGCCCCTCCCTCACCCTCACCCCTCCCCCACTTCCCTCTCCCCTCCCCCCCAACTGCCCCGACCCCCCGCGTCCCGCCCCTCCCCCCACCCTGACCCCCCTGTCCCCTCCCCCCTCCTCCCTTCCCCCCCTCCCCCACCCTGACCCCCCCCCATTGCAACTCCCCCACCCTGCTGCCTCCCCCCTCCCCCTCAACTGCCCCTCCACCCTCCCTCCCCCCCACCCTTCCCCTCCCCCACCCTGACCCCTCTGTCCCCTCCCTCTCCCCCACCCTGACTCCTCCCCACCCCCTCCCCCACCGCATTGCCCCCACCCCCTGACCCCTCCCCTCCCCCTCTTCCTGACCCCCCCTGTCCCCCCCCAGCTCGGGCCGGTTCCTGCTGTCGGGTGACACGTTGGGGCTGGGTGACAGTCTGGGACACGCTGACGCCCCTGGGGGACCCCCTGCTGCCCCCCCAGTGCCGCTTCCGCGCCTCAGGGACTGTGTCCAACGGCACCAGGTGACACCCAACACCCCCCGTGGCACCCCCCGTCACCCCCTGTGGCACCTCTTGTCACCATCACCCCCCTGTGTCACCCTCCCCTTCACCCCCTGTGTCACCTGTCACCCCCGTGTCACCCCCTGTGTCCACCCCCTGTCACCCCCCTGTGTCAACTGTCACCCCATCACCCCCTGTGCAACCCCTGTCACCCTCATGTCACCCCCCAGTCACCCCCTGTGACCATCACCCCATGTCACCCCCCTCCATGTCGCCCTCTGTTTCACCTTGTCACCCCCCTGTCACCCCCCTGTGTCACCCTTGTGTCACCCTCTGTGTCACCTGTCGCCCCGTCACCATCACCCCTTGTGTCACCCCCTCCGTGTCACCCCCTGTGTCACCTTGTCACCCCCCTGTCACCCCATCACTCCCTGTGTCACCCTCTGTCACTGCCTGTCACCTGTCACCCTCAGTGTCACCCTCTGTGGCACCCCCTGGGTCAACCCCCTGTCACCCCCTGTCACCCCCTGTGTCACCTTGTCACCCCCGTCACCCCCTGTCACCACCCTGTCACCCTCAGTGTCACCCTCTGTGTCACCCCCTGTGTCAACCCCGTCACCCCTTGTCACCCTCATGTCACCCTTTGGGTCACCCCCTCTTTACCCCCTGTGTCACCCCCTGTGTAACCCCCTGTCACCCCCTGTGTCACCTGTCGCACTCCTGTCACTGTCACCCCCCCCATGTCACCCCCTGTGTCACCTTGTCAACCCCCTGTCACCCCTTGTGTCACCCCCGTCACCCTGTCACCCTCAGTGTCAACCCTTTGTGGTCACCCCCCCTGTGTCACTCCCTGTGTCACCTTGTCAACCCCCTGTCCCCCTGTGTCCCTGTGTCCCTCTATCACCCCTTGACCCCCCTGTCCCCCCCTCTACCCTGTCACCTCCTGCCCCCGACCCCCTGTCCCTGTGTCACCCCTCTATCACCCTGTCCACCCCCTGTCACCCTGTGTCCCCCCCTGCCCCCTGTCCCCTGTCCCCAGCCTGCACCCCTGGCTCCCGTTGTTAGCAACAGCCTCAGCCAGCGCCTGTTCCCGACCCCCTGGGACAGCGACAGCGACACACCACAGCGACAGTGACAGGTGACAGACCCCCCCACAGGGGGGGACAAACCGGCCTGCAGCTCTGGTGGTTGGGGAAGGGACAACCGTGGGACAGCGACTGGGACACCCCCGGGGACACCCAGAGCGGGGGACACCCAGAGCGGGGACACCAGCAACAACCCCCCTGGGGACAGCGACTGTCACCCCCCCGGGTGTCACCCCTCCGAGAGTCACCCCTCTGAGTTTCACCCCTCTGAGCGTCACCCCTCCGACTGCCACCCCTCTGAGTGTCACACCCCTGAGTGTCACCCCTCTGACTGTCACCCCTCTGACTGTCACCCCTCCAACTGTCACACCCTTGAGAGACACCCCTCCAACTGTCACCCCTCTGACTGTCACCCCCCTGAGTGTCAACCCCCTGAGTGTCACCCCTCCGACTATCACCCCCCTGAGTGTCACCCCCCTGGGGACACCGACTGTCACCCCCCTGGTGTCACCAGCACCAACCTCCCCATGTCTGATGGTTGTCACCCCCCAATTGTCACCCCCACAAGTGTCACCCCCCTGAGTGTCACCCCTCCAGTGACACCAACTCATCCCCCCACCTGTCACCCCCTCTACCTGTCACCCCCCACAGGACCCCGAGTGTCACCCCCATGGTGACACCCACTGTGACACCAACTGTCACCCCCCCTGACTGTCACCCCTCCCCCCAGTGACACCGACTGTCACCCCTCTGGGGGCCCTGGGTGTCATCCACCCAACTGTCACCCCTCTGGGTGTCACCCCCCCTGAGTGTCACGCCTCTGGGTGTCACCACGCCCCCCAACTGCTACACCCCCCTGAGTGTCACCCCCCTGACGGTCACCCCCCCGACTGTCACCCCCCCGACTGTCACCCCTCTGACGGTTACCCCCCTGTCACCCTTCCGACTGTCACCCCCACTGACTGTCACCCCCCAACTGTCACCCCCTGAGTGTCACCCCTCTGGGTGTCACCCCCTCCCAACTGACACACCCCCCCCGGGACCCTGAATGTCACCCCCCCCGGTGACACTGACTGTGACACCCCCCCCGGTGTTGGGGGCTCCTGTGTCCCCCCAGCTGCCTGTACTAAAGAGGTTGTGACGTCACCACTGTCCCAGTGTGGTTACTGGGGACACTGGAGACACTGGGGGCACTGGGGACACTGGGGGGTGGTTACTGGGGATACTGGGGGGTGGTTACTGGGGTTACTGGGGACACTGGGGGGTGGTTACTGGGGATATTTGGGTTACTGGGGACTGGTTACTGGGGACACTGGGGGCTGGTTACTGGGGACACTGGGGACACTGGGGACACTGGGGATACTGGGGACACTGGGGGGCCGGGTAGTGGGGACACTGGGGGTTGGTTAATGGGGACACTGCGGGGTGGTTACTGGGGACACTGGGGACACTGGGGGGCTCTGTGGGGCTGGTGACCCCCATGTGACCCCAAGGTCCCTCCAACATCCCCAGGGTCCCCAAGGTGTCCCCAGGGTCCCTTTGCTGTCCCCAAGGTGCCCCAGGTCCCAGCAAGGTCCCCAGGGTGCCACCAAGGGTCCCCTGACCGTGTCCCCCCCCCAGGACCCCAAGGTGTCCCCAAAGTCCCCCAGGTCCCCAAGGTCCCTTTGATGTCCCCAAGGTGTCCCCAAGGGTCCCTCCAAACCCCCAGGGACCCCAAGGTCCCCAGGGTCTCTTTGGTGTCCCCAAGGTGCCACCAAGGTCCCCCAGGTCCCCAAGGTGCCACCAAGGGTCCCCCAACCTCCCCAGGGTCCCTTTGCTGTCCCCAAGGTGCCCCAGGTCCCAGCAAGGTCCCAGCAAGCGTCCCTCCAAACCCCCAGGGACCCCAAGGTGTCCCCAAGGGTCCCTCCAAATCCCCAGGGACCCCAAGGTGTCCCCAAGGTCCCTCCAACACCTCAGGGTCCCCAAGGTCCCCAGGGTCTCTTTGGTGTCCCCAAGGTGCCACCAAGGTCCCCCAGGACCCCAAGGTGCCACCAAGGGTCCCCCAACCCCCTCAGGGACCCCAAGGTGTCCCCAAAGAGACCTCCAGAGAAGGAAACTCCACACCCCCCCCCCCCCCAGGGCAGCCTGTCCCAGGGCTCCCTCACCCTCACTGGGGAGAAGTTCCTCCCCATGTTGGTGTGGAACTTCCTGTGCTCCAACCTGCAGCCATCACCCCTTGTCCTGTCCCCACAGACCCTGAGAAGGGGCTGGCCAATTCCCCCTGGGTCCCACCCTTCAGCTATACCCCCTGCACCCCCTGCTTCAGATATTGGATGTCTTCAGTGGCACCTTGGTGAGGGAGCAGCACCCAGCCTCAGCAAGGGCTGCTGAGCCAGAGCTGGGAGGGGTGGGTGACACCCAGGACACTGCGCTGCCACCCAGAGAGACCTGGAGAGGCTGGAGAGATGGGGAGGGAGAGACCAGATGGGGTTCAACAACAGCAAGGGGAGAGTCTGGCACCTGGGGAGGAATAACTGCTGGAATCAGGACAGGCTGGGGGGGAGCTCTGTGGAGAAGGACCTGGGGGTGCTGGGGGGTGACAGGGTGGCCATGAGCCAGCAGTGTGCCCTGGGGGCTGAGAGAGACAATGGGATCCTGGGGGTATCAGGAGGAGTGTGGGCAGCAGGTCACAGGAGGGGATCCTCCCCCTCTGCTCTGCCCTGCTCAGGCCCCAGCTGGAGTGTTGTGTCCAGTGCTGGGCTCCCTGGGATCAAAAGGACAGGGATCTCCTGGAGAGAGTCCAGAGGAGGCTGAGGAGATGATGAAGGGCCTGGAGCATCTCCCCTGGGAGGAAAGGCTGAGAGAGCTGGGGCTGTTCAGCTGAAGCCTGGAGAGGATCAGAGACCCCACCTCAGCCCATGCAGGAGCAGAGACCCCACCTCAGCCTGGATGGGAGCAGAGACACCCCCCTGCAGCCTGTCCAGGAGCAGAGAAGAAGGCCATGAGGAGTAGTCAGCATGGATTCACCCAAGGGAGATCCTGCTCGGCCAATCTCACCGCCTTCTATGATGTCATTACCAACTGGGTGGATGGAGGGAGAGCAGTGGATGTCATCTACCTTGACTCTGGCCTTGTTTAGTCTCTGGTGCCTGCGCAGAGCTTCTGCAGCCCCCCCACTTCTGCAGCAGAAACACGTTTTCCCCAGCAAAGCCAAGGATTATTCAGCTCTCAGCTGCCAGGAGCTGGACTTTGGCTGCTGTTCACCCCCACCGACTGACCAGTGACAGACGCTGACTGTGTCTGGAACACAAAGTATCCTTCCCACCGCAAACTCCTTCCTTCCTTGGTTGGACGGTACATAGTATTACGGGATGGATTGGTCTGTCATGTCTGGAGAACAGAAAGGATTGGCGTGGTTGGGATGTGAGGGGAGTTTTGCCCTCACCCTTCCCCTCTGTCCCTCTGGCCTGCTCCCTGCCCCACGTCCCTCTCGCTCCGCTCTCCTCCCCCTTTTCTCTCCCGCTGCCCCTGTGCCGCTCCCTCGCTCTGCCTGTGTCCCCCCATCCCTCTGCCCTCCTCCCAGCCCTTCTGCTCCTCTCTCTCTGCCTCGGGGCTGCTGCTCCGCAGGCGGTTTCTTCCTGCACCCCACCTTCCCCTGCCCCTCCGTCTCTGTCCCGCTCGCTCCCTCTGCCAGCTGCTCAGCAGCATTTCTCCCTCCTCCACTGCCATGTCCCAGCTCTCCCCGTGGCTCCAGGGCTGCTGCCATGAGCCCTGCGGGAGTGGGCCAGGGCACGGTGTCCCTGCAAGGCTCAGGCCGCGGGAAGGCCTGCCATGGGGCCTGCTGGGAGCTGCAGGCCTGGGGCAGGGGCTGCCGGGGGCCATGGTGCTCTGAGCAGCGTGTGCAGTGCCAGCCTGGCAGCCCTGGGGACTGGAAAGCAGAGGGGAGCAGTTTCTGGGCATTTTGGGGGGTGTTTCTGTGAGATCTCTGGGATCCACATGAACTTGAGGAACCGGGTGGGGGGATAGGAGTGTTGAAAGGGAAGCCCCTGCTCACTGCCACCCCCGAGGAGCAGCAGGAATCCACTTGCAGGCCTCTTTCCCACCACCCCAGAGAGCAAATCAGTCTGTATTGGCTGCAGACGTAACTCAGGGAGTCAGGCTGAAGCGCAGCACCTTTTCTCACCTCAGGTCTCACGTGGCAGCGGTCCTCCTGTGTAACTCATCCTTCTGCAGGCTCTTACAAAACAGAAAGGAGACGTGAGACCCACCCCACAAACACATCCTGCCCTTTCCTTACGTTGTGGTTTAGACCTCAGGGAAAACTCTTGGGTGGTATTCATAAACCTGTGCCTAATATATATACCTATATATATATATCGACAGCAGAACCATTTGCACCAAAACCAACAGTAGGAAAATGCTAGTTAGAATTTCCCAGGGGTATTGGAAATTGTTAAAGACTCTTACAAGGCCTGTTTTATCCCTCTTTGTACCGAACAGCAAAAGCTGATACAAGTACTCTTTTAAGTTCACGAACCTCAACGTTATCCAATCATAGACTGTTATCACGACATACACTAAACACACGTACGGGATGGCAACGAATCCTGGCAGGATTAAATGCAGCAGCATACCACGAGTTGGCAACCATGGCAGCATCCTTAAGAGTGAATGCCACAACATTGTTCATAGAAATTACTTAAATAACCGTACTTATCACAACTCTATCTTAACTGCAATGGAGTTAAGGTCAAATCTATCGTTACCCCAACCTTTTTGCCCCTCTTGGGGGTCCCCCGTCAAGCCCCACGTTGGGCGCCAAAAGTTGTTGTGGTTTAGACCTCAGTGGAAAGCTGGGGCCACAAAGGTCAGAAAAAGAAGGCCCCTACCACTTTAAGAGGTGGAGGATGGGCGAACGGAGCTAACCGAAGGAGCTGCAGAGCCAGAGGAAAAAAAAGCAAAGGCCCTCGGGTTGGGATAAGGATAGTTTACTAAACAACAGGGAAAGGTATGAAAACAACTAACTACAGTGCTATTATATACAGTGCAAACCTCTCCCCACACTATGTCGTTTGAGCCGTGCCCGAACCGATTCAGATTCAGATTCCCAAACGCAGCACTCCCCGAGCCCAGCACCCCCGAGCACCCCCCTCACCACCGCCTGCCACGCCGATCCAAAGAGAGAGAGAGAAGCCGGAACTCCCACACGCCTGCTCAGACCGGCACTTCCCGTGCCCGGAGCAGGTTCTGATGGGTCCGGAGTCGCCCCTGCAGGGGGGGGAAGCAGCCTGCCTGATCATGATGCAATTGGTATGGAATACTCTCAGGGCTAACATAGCCTGCTGCTGGGCTGAACCCAGGACACCTTATCTTCCCTGGAGACATCACCCTGCAGGGACACGTCTGCCCCTGTGCCAAGGAAACAAGATGGGGTCTTTTTCTTTAAAGAAAAGGGGATTTAGAGATGTCCTGACACAGGTGGTGTCACTGCCCAGCTGGTCCAATGGAGGAAAGCAGTAAGCTCTGCCAGTGCCTTGGGCGTTTGCTCATCCCTGTGTAGCTCCTTTCAGTTATGTTCTCATGGACTGGCTCGCAGAAGCTATCACTTCACTTTAGGCCTTTGTCTCATAGTTCCAAGAATCAATATTGAAAGTGTTTCTGAGATTTGGATCAGGTTTCCCTTTCTCTGGACACACCAGTTTACATGTTCCAACTAGGAGACCTTGTGGTGGGGTTTCTTTTTTTCATTTGGAGGGGTTGTTTTCTGAGTTTTATTAATATTTTTGAGCAGAAATAAATATTCTCTCTCCCCTTTCCTGCCCTTGGCCCTTTCCTTTTCTTCTCCCCCTCTCTTTCTCCCTCTCCTCATTTCCTCCACTCTTCTGATTCTTTCTCCTCATATCAGCGTAGTGCTTCCTCCGTGTTCTCTTCTAGAAACCCTTTTTTCTGGAGCAGGGGCCTGTGTGTGATGACACAGATCTTTTCCCATTCACATACACAGAGGGGTAAGGCTGAGATTCCACAGAGTAATCATGAATAACAGCTTTGTGGAGAAGATATCAGAAGAAAGGAGCAGGCACTGTCGTCTGAAGAGTCTCCCCTGTCATCGGGTTGAGCATCATGGGAGACCTCTTCCACAAGGCTGGAGGGGACGAATCCCCTGGTGCCGTCTGTCAGCTCGCCCACATACCAGCCGTCTGCATCCACGTCTCCATAGATGTAGACATACTGCCCAGCCACTAGAGGAAGCTCCAGCTCAGGCCGCTGGTTGGGCCCATGGAAAGGGTCGTAGCTGTATCGAGCTATGAAGGCTCGCAGCTTGGCCGGCTGTTTCCTCATGGCCTCCAGGAGGATGGACTCCTTGTCGCGGGGAGCCTGGTGCTGCCTGGAATTGATTCGGCTGCATCTTTCCAGCCGTTCCCGTTCCTGGCACAGCTTCTGGCGTCCATTTGGCTTCCCCAACCTGGCATTCAGCTCATCCAAGCAGGCTTGAAAGCCCTGCAGGACTTTTTTGTGTTGCCTGAATAGCTCAGCCTCAGGCCTCCACAAACGCCTGCCTTTCCTGGGGAGCATGAACATTGTCCCCTTTGGTTCCTCCTCCAGCTGTGGGCTCCTTTCTGCCACTTCTCTCTGGGCTTCCAGTTTGCGCTGTGCCTCTTCCAGCTGGGTTGGAACACAGATGTTTCCTTGGGTGGCCGAGTCTGGCTCCCCTGACACTGGTGTGAGGTGCCCAGGCTCTCCCATTTCTCCATCCTGCTGCTGAGGAACCCGTGCAGTGCTGAGTTCCTCAGCAGAGCTGTAGATGGGCCGTGGCGCTGGAGTACTGCCCAGGTGATCCATGGTCTGCTCCAGGTGCCTGGACTTTTCAAGCAGCTTGACAGCAAGGGCAATGAGTTGAGCCCTTGCCTGCTGCAGCTTCTCTGCCTCCCTGCATGCTTCTGGAGAGCCTTCCTTGCTCAGCTGGGTGATCTTTACCTCAATGGCCCTCCCTTCCCTCTCCAGGTCTTGGAGGAGTCGCTGCAGGCAGGTCTTCTTCTCCAGGAGATGGCTGCGTATGCTGCCAGGCAGCACCAGCTCTTCCCCCTCTGGCACCTGGAGCTGAGCATCTGCCACAGCCTTGCCTGGTGCGAGGTGGCCGGAGTTCTGGCTTTCCAGCAGACTCCTCTGTGGTGCTGCCAGGGCCTGGGGCTCCTTTCTGCCAGGGGAGCAGGAGCTCTGCTCCTCCGCATTGTCCTGGTTCCCAGAAGGGTCTTTGGGCTGGGCCGTGCTGGGGGAGGTGGGCAGCTCACCCTCCAAGCGCTGCAGGAAGGACATGAAGAGTTCCCTCTCCAGCCGCAGCTGGTTCTGCAGGATGCGGATACGGGCGGGCTGGTCGCCATCCCTCTCCCACGGGAGCTGGCTGACGACGTCCCGCAGCTTGCTGAGGGCCTCCCCGCTGCTCCTCGTGGGGCTCACCATCTCCTTGGCCAGGGCCTGCTGCAGGTGGAGAGCCTGGCGAGTGGCAGAGCTGCACTCCTGCTGCAGCAGCGCCCGTGTCTGGCGGAGCTCAGCCTCCTTCCAGCGCTGCAGCTGGCGGGTCTCTGCCTCCCGCTGCCGCCGGTTCAGCTCCTGCAGCTGGTGCTCCGACAGAACCCGTCGCTGCTCCCACTGGGACTCGAGCCGTTCCGCCAGCACCTGCCGCTCCCTGTCCAAAGCCGCCTTCAGCTCCCGGGTTTCAGCAGCGAAGCGGCGGCGCTGCTCTGGGTTGCGGAGCCGCTCTGCCTCCAGCTCAGCCTGCAGAGCTTCCAGCTCCCTCCTCTGCTGCTCCTCTCTCTGCGCGGGGCTGCCGGGGGCTTGCGCTGGGCTCCGGCGGGCCGAGGCACAGCTGGGTGCCACCAGCCCCCGACCCACCAGCCCCTGGCCCACGGCTTTGCGCGTCATGGTGTCGGCTCCCAAAGGCTGCTGCCAAAGGTCACCTACAGCTGCGTGTGCTGGGTCTGCGAGGGGCAGCAGCCCCCTGACCCTGCGGCAGCCGCTGCCTTCTGCCAGGGTGCAGGAGCACAGACTGCCTCTGCCTCAGCCGGGGTGGCCTTGAGATAGGTGTCCTGGTGCTGAGGTCACAATGAAGGGCGGGGCACTATGGTCTTATATGGTCTGTCCATATATGGGCAGTATCCCCTTAGATGGTCTGTCCATATATGGGCAGTATCCCCTTAGATGGTCTGTCCATATAAGGGCAGTATAACCTTATATGGTCTGTCCATATATGGGCAGTATCCCCTTAGATGGTCTGTCCATATATGGGCAGTATCCCCTTAGATGGTCTGTCCATATAAGGGCAGTATCCCCTTAGATGGTCTGTCCATATAAGGGCAGTATAACCTTATATGGTCTGTCCATATAAGGGCAGTATCCCCTTAGATGGTCTGTCCATATAAGGGCAGTATAACCTTATATGGTCTGTCCATATAAGGGCAGTATCCCCTTAGATGGTCTGTCCATATAAGGGCAGTATCCCCTTAGATGGTCTGTCCATATATGGGCAGTATAACCTTATATGGTCTGTCCATATAAGGGCAGTATAACCTTATATGGCCTGTCCATATAAGGGCAGTATAACCTTATATGGCCTGTCCATATAAGGGCAGTATAACCTTATATGGTCTGTCCATATAAGGGCAGTATCCCCTTAGATGGTCTGTCCATATATGGGCAGTATCCCCTTAGATGGTCTGTCCATATATGGGCAGTATAACCTTATATGGTCTGTCCATATAAGGGCAGCATAACCTTATATGGTCTGTCCATATAAGGGCAGTATCCCCTTAGATGGTCTGTCCATATAAGGGCAGTATAACCTTATATGGCCTGTCCATATAAGGGCAGTATAACCTTATATGGTCTGTCCATATAAGGGCAGTATAACCTTATATGGCCTGTCCATATAAGGGCAGTATCCCCTTATATGGTCTGTCCATATAAGGGCAGTATCCCCTTAGATGCTCTATCCATCTAACGCCATCCTGCCTTACCTCTCACCTGCCCCAGACCTCTCAGGGGGCAGGACATTCTACAGCAGGGGCAGCTTCCCCCACATGCCAAGAGAACTTGACCAGGGCACCTCTTGGGGACCGGTGGCTTCGCTGCAGGACGGAACCAGACCAAGCTGGCTGGCAGCGCCGTTCTCTCCTCTTCACCTGGGGTTTGTTGTGGGGTTTTTGGGAGGGGTGTTTTTGTTCTCACACGGGTACAAACCCTGCATGAGTCGTGGCCTGTGCCCTCTCTAGTCTCTCTCTCGAGCAGAGGGATGCTTTCTCCTTCTAGCTGGGGTACTGCTCTGTACAGGTGAGGAGGAGGACAGGTTGTCTTTGGAGTTGCTGGACCAGTTTCTCCACTGGTGAGGCGAGGGAAGGAGCAAGACTGTTCTCCTGTTGTTGGAGTCTGACTGCCAGTCCATTCCGTGCTGGTGCTGCTTCGCTTTCCAGTCTGTCCTTGCCAGTGACGTGGCGTACAGAGATGGTGCCTTTGCACAACCTGACGCCACGTGGCTTGGGTCCACTGGGCTTCATCAGGACGGGGGGGAACCTGCACCTTGTCTGGGTCCTAATAAAGCATCCCTGGCACAGCTCATTGCCTCAGGTACTGGATCGCTTTCTCGGGCCATTAGATTGGCCAACAAATACAAAAAGAGGGAAGTGTCAGGGAAGACAGCAGGCCTGCTAGCGGCCTTGCTCTCTTCTCCCAAGATTCAGGCCCTGACAATATTCTTCTGTTCCCATGAGACAGGAAAAGTTACTCACGCAGAGAGGATCCTAATAATCACATTCTCAAAACACAGCAACCTTGCTGAGAGGGGTACAGGCTGCCCTAAACTACCCTCAACCAAGAAGCAGTTATGGGAAGGTATTTGGGAGTAACGGAACATGTTAGGAACCAACCATAACAAGAGATTCAACACAGCAGGTGTGTGGATGCTTTTAGGCATTTAAGGTAAACTGAGGATGTTTAGCTATAAGATAGGTTTATCAGAACTCGTTATCATCACTCACCAATCAATACGGTTGAACAGTGTGTGTAACCAATTAGCAATTTTTTAGCTTGCCACGTTTGCAGTAAGAAAGGTCTAGAATCTGGGTGATTTCACCTAATAAAATGGCTTCATGGCTTCACCTAAAATTCATATCCAATTGCCTGTTGGTCTCTGCCGGTCGCCACACTGTTCATTCTGTCTTTTTTTCTTTCATTTCATTGCCAGTGCCATTTCTATTCCATTCCACCCAGCTCCGCTCCAGTCCATTCCTTTATCCTGTAGCATGCTTCCTATTCTTTCCTTCAATTTTATTAATTTATTCCATGTCTTTTCACCTACACTGAGAGCCCCCACTCGCTCCACATGTTGCACTGACTGGGACCCACTCCAGGAGCTGGCACAAGCTGGAGGTGCCTAGCCCACTGGTTGACTCCAATAGCTGGCACCTTGTCCACCCACACCACCCCCCAGTAGCCAGCACATGGTCCTTTTGGTTCACAGACACACAGGGTTGAGAATGAGATCCCGCAGAGAGTGAGTTCAACAGGAATTCTTAGAAGGTGACAGGACAGACACCATATCATGCACAGTTCCTCAGGGGAGCTTTACAGGTGCAGTGGCCCTTGAGCACTGATGAGGGGAGGGATGGTCTGCAGTTTCCTGGCTGTTTCCTGCAGCTGCTGGCTGATGAGACCCAGCTTAGCAGCGATCTGCTGGAGCCTCTCTGCCTTCTCCTGCACTTGAGGAGAGCTTCCCTTCCCCACAAGACAGTTCTCCTCTTGAAGGATGCGGCACTGCCTCTCCAGGTCCTTTATGGCACCCCGGAGGCTGCCGCTCTGCTCCAGCAGCCTGCTGGGACTGCTGCCAGGCAGCCAGTCCTCCTGCAGCCCTGGGGTCTGAACGCCCACCTCTGCCACAGCCCGCCCACCGCCGGCACTTCCTTGTGGCACGGAGCACAGGTTGTGGGGCGCCAAGTCTGCCCGTACAGCCTCAGGTGGAACCTCTGCACTGTTTCCTTCCTCCTGGAGATGGGCATCCTTTACGCTCTCCTGGGTTTCCTTCTGGCCTTGTGCCTCCTGGGAGGGAGGTGGCGTGAGGGTCTCTGAAGAGCAGGGTTTGCTGGCCCCGGTGCCCAGGAGGGTCTGCAGGCGTGCCCTGGCCTCACTGCAGGAAGCAGGCTGCTGGCCGTTGAACCGCTCCAAGATGTACTTTTCAAAGAGTCTCCTCTGCTGCAGCAGTTGGTCTTGGAGGTGGATGATCTGGGCGGCCAGCTTGCTGTTGGCCTTCCAGCGCAGCTGGCCCAGGACATCCTGGATCTCACCACGGGCCTTGCTACTCCTGCAGTCTCCTCTCACCAGCTCCTTTGCCAGCTGCTTCTGCAGGTCCCGTGCCTGATGGATGGTGTTCTCACGCTGCTGCAGCAGCATCCCCTTCACCTGGTCCAGCTCAGCCTCCTTGGAGCGCAGCAGCTGCCGGATCTCCACCTCCCGCTGCCGCTGGTTCTGCTCCCGCAGCCGCTGGAGCCCCTGTGCCTGCTGCTGCTCCCCTTTGGCCTGCAGCCGTTGGGCCAGGAGCTGCCGCTCCCACTCTGCCGCCTCCTTCAGCTGGCGAGTTTCAGCAGCAAAGCGCTGGCACAGCTCTTGGGCGCGGAGTCGCTCGGCCCCCAGCTCAGCCCGCAGCCTCTCCAGCTGCTGCTCGTGCCTGTCCTGCGAGGCCAGGCCACGGCAGGGCGAAGGGTGGCTGCGTGCCACGGGCCCCCGTCCCACACTGCGCCGGCTCATGGCTGCAGGGATGGCAACCAAATGCTGATGGCAGCAGCCACCAACTTTGGGTGTCCCTCCCTGTCAGCAGCTGCTGCCTCCCCTGTCTGCACAGGAGTGGAGACAGCATCTGCAGTCAGCCAAGGGGGAGTGAGTCCAGCCTTGGATACCTGTCCTGGCAATGACCTCACAATGGAGAGGTGGGGCCTCATGGCCTTATTAGGTGTATCATGATGCTGACCTAACCAAGGAGGGGTGAACCTTGGCTGCACACCACGTGCCCACCAAGCCTACCCCCACATTGGATTGGACAGTGATGTCAGTGTGATGTCACAGTAGATTTTGTTACATAGGTGCCCATACAAGAAGCTGCTCCAAGAGGCAAGGGTGCATTTGGAGGGGAACCTGACCTCAGTGCTGCTGGGCAGGAGTTTGGAGAGCTCTCCCTAATGACTTCTCAGCGGCCCCTGGTGCCCCCCACCACCTCCAGCACCCAGACAGATCCTGGGCACTCCTGACTGTGCATCCACCTGGCTGCATTGTGTCTGTGAGAGAGGGTGGGCACCCCTGTGCTTGGGGACTGTCCCCCACTGTAATGTAACGCAGTTTGTGCAAGGATATAGAAGATATATAAGGTGTGTGAGTGTTTGAATAAAGGCCCTCAACATTGATCACATTGATCCGAGTTGAGTCCGTAACTTCAGCTCCATCAGGATGGGATAGATGAGAGGACAGTGAGGTGGGTTGAGACCTGGTTGTTGGGTCAAGCTCAGAGGGTGGTGATCAGTGGAGCAGAGTCTGGCTGGAGGCCTGTAACCAGCGGTGTTCCCCAGGGCTCGGTGTTCGGTCTAGTCCTGTTTAACATCTTCATCAACAACCATGATGAGGGAACAGCATCCACACTCAGCAAGTATCCAATGATCCAGAGCTGGGAGGGGTGGCTGACAGGCAGGACACTGCGCTGCCATCCAGAGAGACCTGGACAGGCTGGAGAGCTGGGCAGGGAGAGATCAGATGGGGTTTGATAAAAGCAAGTGCAGAGTCTGGCACCTGGGGAGGAATAACGGCTGGAATCAGGACAGGCTGTTGGTGACCTGCTGGAAAAGAGCTCAGTGGAAAAGGACTTGGGGGTCCTGGTGGGTGACAGGGTGGCCATGAGCCAGCAGTGTGACCTGGGGACTGAGAGAGACATTGGGATCCTGGGGGGCATCAGGAGGAGTGTGGGCAGCAGGTCACAGGACGAGATGCTCCCCCTCTGCTCTGCCCTGGTCAGGCCCCACCTGGAGTGTTGTGTCCAGTTCTGGGCTCCCTGGTATCAAACAGCCAGGGATCCCCTGGAGAGAGTCCAGAGGAGGCTGAGGAGCTGATGAAGGGCCTGGAGCATCTCCCCTGTAAGGAAAGGCAGAGAGAGCAGGGGCTGTTCAGCCTGAAGGTTGAGGGAGCCCTGGCACAGGCTGCCCAGGGGGTGTGGAGTCTCCTTCTCTAGAGAGATTCCAGCCCTGTCTGGATGCCGATCTGCGCAATATGAGCTGGGGAGTTGCTTTGGCAGGGGGTTGGACCCCATCAGCTCTCCAGGACCCTTCCAACCCCTGTGATTCTGTGATTACCATTTAAGGTAAACTAAGGAAGTTTATCTATAAGATTGGTTTATCAGCACTCGTTATCATCACTCACCAATCAATACAGTTTGAACAGTGTGTGTAACCAATTAGCAGTTTTTTAGCTGTCCACGTTTGCCATAAGAAAGTTATAGAATCTGGGTGATTTCACCTAATAAAATGGCTTCACCTAAAATCCATATCCAATTGCCTGTTGCTCTCTGCTGGTCACCACATAGAAGGAGATCAGGTTTCTCAAGCAAGATCTGCCTTTCCTAAACCCATGCTGACTGGGCCTGATGGCCAGAGTGTCCTACATGTGTTGCATGATGGTACTCCAGATGAGTTTTTCCATCCCCTTCCCCAGCTCCGAGGTCAGGCTGACAGCCCTGTAGTTCCCCAGGTCCTGCTCCTGTCCCTTCTTGTAGATGGGTGTCACATGTGCCAGCTGCCAGTCAGGCAGAACCACCCCGGTCAGCCAGGACCACTGGACAGCTGGCAAATAAGGGAAAGTGGCTTGGTGAGCACTTCTGCCAGCTCCCTCAGTGCCCTCGGGTGTATCCCATCTGGACCCATCGAATTGTGCAGATCAAAGCCGCTGAGCAGGGCACTTGGCATTTCCTCTAGGATTATGGGTACTTCCCGTCCCCATCTTTCCACTCAGGGCTCTGGGTATCAGGAGACAACTGGTCTTACCACTAAAGACTCAGGCAAAAGAGGCATTAAGTACCTCAGCCTTTTCTTTATCCTCCGTCACAATGCTCTCCACGGGTCCAATAAAGGTGGGAGATTGTCCCTGGTAATCCATTTATTATTAATTCTATACATACAGTAATGACAAAAGGAGGGCCAGGGAGAATCTCCCAACTTTATTGTAGGTCACAAACAAAAGCTGTGAGGGCTGAAAAAGCTTCCTGGCCAGAAACCTCCCCAGGTAGCCCACTAGCAGCTCCAGTAACCTTGGGGCTCAGGGCTTTCCTAGCCAAGGGTACAGACCTTAAACATGCCTGATGTCATTTTCAGAGTCTACCAACTTCAGCCTTCAATTTTAATGTAGAGCAATAGCTCCCAAGCAAAAGGTGCGTGGGCTGAAAAAACTTTGTGGCATTAAATCTCCCCAGGATGCACTAGAAGAGCCAGTAACCTTGGGGCTCAAGGCTTTCCTAGCCAATGGAATGGTCCTAACACTGCCTGGCATCATTTTCTGGCTCTGTCAGCATCAAGTTTCAAAAATGCTAAATACTCAGCAATAGCACCCAAAGACAAGTTGTGAGGGATGAAGGATCTTACTGGCCTGAAACCTCTCCAGGTTGTGTGATAGAAGCACCAGCAACCTTGAGGCTCAGGGCTTTCCTTGCTAAGGGAAGGGTCATAACATTGCCTGGCATCATTTTCAAACTCCACCAGAACCATTTCAGAACTGATAAATGCCCAGCAATAGCTCCCAAACTAAATCTGTGAGAGCTGATAGATGTTACTGGCCTGAAACCTCCCAAAGTAGCCCACCAACAGACCAGGTTACCTTCGGGCTTTGGGCATTCCTAGCCATGGGAATGGTCCTAAAATTGACTGACACCTTTTCCGAGCTCTACCAGCATCCACTTTTGCCACTGTTCAATGTCCAACAGTAGCCCCCAAATAAAAGGAGCAAGGGCCTGAAGAGGCTCCTGTCCTGAAAGCTCCCTAAATAACCCACTAGCACCATGAGGAGCCTTAAGGCTCAGCCCATCCCTAGCCAAGGGAACAACTCTTATGGTGCTTGACTTGATTGTACAGTACTACAGTCCTCCAACTTTGAAACTGCTAAGCTGCACCAATAGCTACAAACAAAAGGTGTAAGGGCTGAAAGAAATTCCCAGCCTGAAACCTCCCCATGTAGATTGCAAACAGGACCACTGACCTTGGGGCTCCAAGGCATCGGTCCTCACATTGCCTGGGTTTATTTTCAGGCTCTACCAGCCTCTGACTTCAATACACTAAATATCCAGCAATTTCACCTTAAAAAAAGGTATGAGGACTGAAGGATGTTCCTCACATGAAACCTCTTCAGGGGTTAGACAAGGAGCACCAGTAACCTGGGGACTCAGAGCGTTCCTTGCCAAGGGAATGGTCCTAACATTGCCTGAAGTCATTTTCGGGCTCTACCAGTGTCCATCTAGGAAAATGCAAAATGTCCAGATGTACCCCCAAACCAAAGGTGTGAGGGCCAAAAGATGTTCCTGGCTGTAAACCTCTCCAGGTATCCCATAAAACACCCCAAAACTCCCGAGTACTGAATACAAGAAGACCAGTCTCCCTGGGGTAGGCATCTGAGCACGTGAGGCTGAGGATCTGGGGGATTTCAGAGAAGGACTGGTCACCAGCATTGCCCTTGCAGAGGGGCAGGGAACATGTATTGGCAGGGGCAGCACAGCACTGAGAAACCCACTGCAGCTCCCCTGTGTCTGCCAAGGGCAGGAGGAGGAAATGGGGAATGAAGCTGCCATGGGACATCCTCTGCCTCTTGGCATGAAGCCCTCTGCAAGGAGAACAAGGCAGTGAGAGCTTGGGGCACTCTTCCCTGAGCAAAACCTTCTCACTGCAGACACAAGGACTGCCTCTCCCTGTTCTATTAGACATTGGAAAGGTCCTTTTTGGGAGGTGCATTTCCTGCTGGCTGAGGGTGCCCCTGGCTGTGTGGGGCTGTGATGGGAGCTCTCCAGGGGTCAGTTTGTCCTTGCAGCACAAGGTCTTTTTTGATATCTAGGATCTTGTCTGGGTTGTGGTTCCCACTTCCCCCAGCTGCATAGACAAGGAAAATTGATTCTCCTGCCCAGCTCTGGTTTGATCAGGAGAAAGGACTGTGCTGGACAGGAGGATTTCTCCCCAGCTGAAAGAGGGAAAGTCAGAGATGAGATCATAGAACAATCCCCATGAGGCCTGAGGCACCAGGAGGGAGCCTAGAAGAACTGGCCTTCTCCTGCTGAGCTGGGCTGGGCTCCTGGGACAGTGGGAGCTGATGAAACATTGCAGCCCTGATAAGGGACAGCTCTGGCCAGGAGCAGCTCCTCTGCCAGGCACACAGGGCTGGGGACACTGCCTGTAGGCACTGAGGGGAGACCTCTGAGGCTGAGAGAGCTGATGGATGCTGAGAGCTCACTGCAGGAGAAATCTCCACAGCCTCTCCCTGGTATGTCTGTGGGTGCAGGGCAATGCAGGTTCTGTTCCTGGAGGGAAGCTGGGACATGGGGCAGTGTGTGGGGTCTGTCAGGAGGACAGGGTCTCTATAGGACCAGGAGGTGCTGCTTGGAAGGGATGCCCTTCTGCCCCATCAGAGGGACAGGGCAGGACAGCTGTCTTCCCCTGGGCATAGCTGCAGAGGTGTGAAGCAGTGTGTACACCCAGGGGTGCCCAGGGCTGTCCTTGTGAGCAGGGTCCCTGCACCCCGGGGTCTGTGTGCTGGGGCAGGGACTCTGCTGCTGCCAGGGTCAGCACTCAGCCTGCCTGCTGGGCTCTCTACAGGGATATAGACAGCACCTCTGGGTTAAAGCAGTGACCCAGGGAAGGGCAGCATAAGGTCCTTCTGCTGTAAGAAAGTGCTGCCTGGGTCAGCTTTGCTCCCAGCTCCAGCTGATCCCTGAGAAATTCCAAAGAGAATATTTCTCCACAGGCAGAGTCTTTGCTTTGACTTTTCCTCTCCTGTGGGCTGTGCTCACTGTGGCTGATGAGAATTTATTTCTCCCCTTGAGAATACACAGTGAAAACTTGATTCTCATGAAGATGTGGGAGCCTGGCCTGAGCCCTGCACACACAGAGGCTCCCTGGGGCAGTGCCCCGATGCCAGGAGGGGTCTGCAGAGCAGAGCTGAGCAGGTTGGATGAGGTCTGTGAGCTCAGAGCAGGAGATGACATGGGCAGAGAGAAGCAGCTGCAGGGACAGCTCCAGGCAGCAGAGCCATTGTCAGGGAGGGAGAAGGAGCTGCTCCCAGCAGTGCCCTGGCAGTGGGGATTTGGGACCTCCCTGACGTCCCCTGCAGCACAGACACTTTCCTATAGCAAGCCCCTGGTTTCTGCCACCCAGCACAGACTCTGCACCAAGAGTTCCAGGGTTTCAGGCTGACTCATCTCCTTGAAAACCCAACCCCCAGTGAAAAGTAATCCCTGAGTGCCTGTCTGTCTGTCTCTGTCCTTCCAGCCTTGGCTTGAGCATTTCTCACTGTTTCCCCTCCTGTCCTTGCTGCCTTTGTCCCACCGTTACCTGGGGCTCAGGGTACATCCATTGGTGGGGCTGGCACTGAGCTGACCCTCACTTCAGGACCCCCATCTGTAGGTCCAAAGCTCTGCTCTGCCCTGGAGTGAAACTGGAGTGACAGTGCTGAAAAGCTCCTTCCCATCCACAGGGGATTCAGTCTGAGATCACACCATCCTTCCATTTACTGACTGCTGCCAGGCAGGACTGAGTTCTCCAGAGCCCAGAGCTGACCCTCCTGCCAGCAGTGGCACGCTCAAGCCAGCACAAAATCCTGTATCCAGAGAGTCAATGTGAATTGGGAGAGGATTTCCTTACTTCTCACTGTGCCTTTTCCTCCTTGGACAGGTCTCCACTCTTGATGGCAGCAGATGTCCAACAGCAGCAGCTCCATCAGCCAGTTCCTCCTCCTGGCCTTTGCAGACACACAGGAGCTGCAGCTCCTGCACTTCTGCATCTTCCTGGGCATCTATGTGGCTGCTCTCCTGGGCAATGGCCTCATCATCATCACCATAGCCTGGGACCACCGCCTCCACACCCCCATGTACTTCTTCCTCCTCAACCTCGCTGTTACTGACCTTGGCTGCATCTCCACCACTGTTCCCAAATCCATGGCCAATTCCTTGCGGGACACCAGGGCCATTTCCTACACAGGATGTGTGGCTCAACTCTTCTTCTTTCTATTTTTGCTCTCCACAGAGTACTTTCTCCTCACTGTCATGTCCTACGACCGCTACGCTGCCATCTGCCACCCCCTGCACTACGGGACCCTCCTGGGCAGCAGAGCTTGTGTCCACATGGCAGCAGCTGCCTGGGCCAGTGGGTTTCTCTATTCCATTCTGCACACAGCCAGTACATTTTCACTGCCCCTCTGCCATGGCAATGCTGTTGACCAGTTCTTCTGTGAAATCCCCCAGATCCTCAAGCTCTCCTGCTCAGATGCCTACCTCAGGGAAACTGGCTTCCTTGTGGTTGGTGCCTGTTTAGTTTTTGGGTGTTTTGTGTTCATTGTGGTGTCCTATGTGCAGATCTTCAGGGCTGTGCTGAGGATCCCCTCGCAGCAGGGACGGCACAAAGCCTTTTCCACCTGCCTCCCTCACCTGGCTGTGGTCTCCCAGTTTGTCAGTACTGGTGTGTTTGCCCACCTGAAGCCCCCCTCCATCTCCTCCTTATTTTTGGACATGGCAGTGTCATTTCTTTACTCAGTGTTTCCACCAGCAGTGAACCCCCTCATCTACAGCATGAGGAACCAGGAGCTCAAGGATGCCATTTGGAATCTGAGGGCTGGATGTTTCTAAGCAGCAATAAACTGCTCATCTTCTGCATATCACTGACTGTGGGACACATGTTAAAACCATCTGATACAGTAGGGATTTTAGTCATTGGTTTCTTTTCCTTTCTGTTTTTTCTAAGCTAGTATAACATGGTCCACATTCATCCCATTCCAAATTAAGTATCTCCCAGTCTTATGTGACCCAAAGACGGGGTAATGATGAGCTGTGCACTCTTTGCATCATGTTTGCCTGCAAAGGGCCACATTTATTCTTTTTTCACTGTGAGGATGACAGAGAACTGGAAATTTTCAATTCACTGGCTTAAACACTCAACTATTTGGGAATTTCCAGGATTGGTATCCATGGCAGCAGAAGAAACAGCCACCTGCCCCTGTACCTGCATTACCACCAGTCTGTCCCTTTCATCTCCCTCATCATTCAGGTGTTTACACCACTCTTGATGATACTGATGTATGCACTTCACTGTGCTCACAGGTTTCCACCTCCGATTGCTCTTTGGTCTTCCTACATCCTGATCAACTCTCCAGTTACAGCTTTGAGCCTCAGAGAGTTGGAAAACGTCCCATCTTTCAGAAGTCTAATGAACTGCTCTGTCAGATGGTCAGTGTGCTCATAACTGACCTTCCTATATATATGATTGAAACTGTTCTGAATTTAGATCTGATTGAACCCCCTTCACACGCTGCTTGGCCGTAGCAGGCAGCTGAGGAGAGAGATCTCATGGTTATTAAACTGTGTCATGTGTAACTGCTGTTTGTTGTCAGAGAAATCTGTCCCTGCCTGTGAGCACAGATGATGCCAGGAAAAGTGTTGGGAGTCTCAGGAGGCAAGCGAAGGAACTGCTCCATGCAGGGTTGGATCTAATGAGACTGCTTTTCCTGCCTGTCCAGATGTCCTTAGGACACCTCTGGACCAGCACCCATTGCAGCATGCTGCTGAACATTCTTCCATCATATGAGATATGACAGAAACATTTTTCTATGAAAAAATCACCACTCAAATAAAACTTCTCCAATTAGTTATACAAGACTTATTTATTTTGAAGAAAATTACTTCAAGTGACGTGCTTGTCAGGGCTTTCTGCATGTTAATGAGCCCAATGGTATCTTTTGTTCTGAGTCCACTGACCTCAGATACCAAGAGGAGAGTGAAGAAACCTCTCCAGAAGTTAAGTCAGGAGTAATGCCCAAAGCACCTTGAAGCACTAACAGGCCCCACTGGGAGCCATTCCTGACAAAGCCTCCCCATGGGCTCCTTAGAGCAGACAGCTGGAGGCCATGAGGACAAACACAGGCAAAGCACAGGCAGCTCTGATGCTGAGGACACCCTGGCTTGGTCTGATGAAGCAGCAATGCCAAGTGCTGACCCCCAGCCCCTGGGCAGGGAGATGCTGACCCCCACCTGTGTCTCAGGGCTCTTCCTTGGGATGTGGGGAGTGTGACAACAAGGGAAGGACAGGGGTAGGACACATGGTGGCCTCCCTTGTGGTGGGTGCAAGGAGGCAATGAGGACAATGTGTCTTCTCTGAGGTCTCTGTGGCAGGGACACCAGCCATAGCCAAGGGGGCAAAGACCTCATTACTTGTAACCTGGCTGGCACCCTTGGCCATCTGCACCACAGCCCATCCCACAATGCCCCACGCCTGTGCCTGTTGCCCTGCAGGCTGCAGGCACCCAACACCCTTCCCCACCTTGTTCTCACCCCATGATGTCCCTGCCTGTCCTGCTGTCTCTCTCCTCACCAGCAGTTCCCACAAACACAAAGGCACCAGCTCAGCCACACTGCCTCCCAGTGACGTTTTGGCCCCCAGCACTGGGGGCAGAATCACATGTCTTTATCCTCACATCCACTTTTGCTGGAGTGGGAATAACGGCCCCAACTGGGATCAGTCTGATCAGTGCTGAGCTCGTTTATCAAACACGCACACAGCTCAGAGAGGTTTCTAGATCAGGACAGGAGTGACATGACCTTGCTGTTGGCTCTATGCTCTGTTCACCTGCCTTACATGTGTCTCACTATTGCTAGCAATGGGTTAAGGCTACACAGTCACACTGTTAACATTCTGGCAGTTTCTCATCTCACAAGCTTGTTTCTCCCCAGCTCCTGTCCTCACAGACATCTGCTCTCCTGTCACTGCATCCCAACCTTCCCTGGCTTGCCCTGGCCTGGGGCATTAATGAGCAGGGTTGGGCCACAAGCCCACTCCTCACAAGATACATTGCTGCACTCACCCCAATAAATTCTAGGGGGTTTGATGTTAGTTTAGAATGTGATTTTGATTTGAAAGGAGTTTGAGCAGCTCTGAGAAGATAAAGCCCATTCAGGCCCTTTGGAATAGGTGAGTAGGACGGTGTGTGCCTCGATCCCTGTGGTTATGGGCTCTGGATTAGAACAGTGGGTACTGGGTATGGACCTGGAGTCAAAACCACAGGTACCAGAGGAGGCTGTTTGTGGTGTGGGAGATCAGCCCAAGATGAAATGAGCAGCACAAGGATGGGGTTCAGTCAGCAGCCATTGGGAAGAAGAGTATCAGCGAGCACCAGGGGACCCCCACTCAACAGAACTACGAGTGCCTTGGGGACATTTGCACATGATGACTTCCAGAAACCAGCATAAGCATGGCAGCCACTACCCTATCAGAAACCCTAACCAGTGATTTTTCTAGAAAAAGGATACAGAGCAAGTGAAGTAACTGAAAGCCAGTCGTTGCAAAGGCTGGATGAAGAAGCCAGCCTTCTATGGAGTTTGAACGATGACTCTGCTAAAAGATGGTATAAATTGTTGTGCTTTGTGCCTGTGGGGGAACAGGTCTTTGGTGGAGCCTCCTCCATGCTCCCCAGCGCT
This sequence comes from Laterallus jamaicensis coturniculus, assembly GCA_022605575.1. Taxonomy (NCBI): domain Eukaryota; kingdom Metazoa; phylum Chordata; class Aves; order Gruiformes; family Rallidae; genus Laterallus; species Laterallus jamaicensis. The sequence goes on from JAKCOX010000461.1 coordinate 28,235, forward strand.
GGGATAAAGCAGTGCTGCCTGTCTGCTTTGTGTAGGTACAGGGAGGCCTCATGGGGAATATTGGGTGCAGTTCTGGGCTCCTGGGCTCAGGAAGGACAGGGAGCTACTGGAGAGGGGCCAAGAAAGGTCTAGGAAGATAATCAGGGCACTAGAACATCCCTCTTCCGAAGAGAGTCTGAGGGACTTGGGACATTTCTGCCTGAAGGAGACAAGACTGAGGGGAACTTCTCAATGCTTATAAATACTTGAGCAGGGGATGTCAGGAGGATGGGGTCAGTCTGTTTTCAGTGGAGCTCAGTGACAGGACAAGAGGCAATGGGTATAAATATGCATATAGGAAGTGCCACCAAAGCATGAGGAAGACTGTGAGGCCGGCAGAGCGCTGGGAAAGGCTGCCCAGAGAGGTTGTGGAAACTCCATCTCTGGAGACATTCAAAACCAGCTTGGACACTGCCCTGTGCAGCCCCCTCAAGGTGATTCTGCTCTGGCAGGGGGTAGCACTAGGATCTCCACCGGTCCCTGCCAACCCCTGTCACTGTGACATCAGAGGAGTTGGGGCGGGGTGGAGCATGGGGAGCCCCCACATTCCCTCCTGGGAGATGTCAGAGGCTCCTTAGCAACCAAGAGCCAGAACGGACCATGGCGCCGCCACGAAGGCAGCTCCGACCGCACAGCTCCACGGCCCCCATGGCCCACCAGTTCCAGCAGACTTTTGTCCTTCCCCAAACCGTCTACCCCCCAGGTAGGAACCCACCCCGACCCCTGCAGCCAGGGACACTCGGCTCTCAGGGCCAAGAGCGGAGACGAGCGCTGACCATGGCTCCTGCCTCTCTTTCAGGATCAGCCATCCCGTACCAACTGCCTGGCCAGCAGCCGCCCTGCCCTGCAGCCCAGGCACCCTTGGTGGCTGTGGCACCCCAGGCACCCTCAGTGACTGTGGCACCCCAGGGACCCTTGGTGGCTGTGGCACCTCGGGCACCCTCGTTGGCTGTGGCACCCCAGGCACCCCCGGTGACTGTGGCACCCCAGGCACCCTCGGTGACTGTGGCACCCCAGAGACCTTTGGTGACTCTGGCACCCCAGGCACCCTTGGTGACTCTGGCACCCCAGGCACCCTTGGTGGCTGTGGCACCCAAGGCACCCTCGGTGACTCTGGCACCCCAGGCACGCCTGGTGACCCTGGCACCCCAGGAACAACCAACAGGTATGGCAGCACTGTCTGCTTTGGCACCCCAGCTCCCTCTGCATCTCCCACCAACGGGCACTGCCAGCGTCCCTATCACCCCTGTCTCCAGGGCAGTTTGGCCTCAGAGCTGGGTGATATCGGCCATCAGGACTGGCTGCCTGTCGGCCTGGAGTGTCCCCCCAGCCCAGCACAGCTCCCTCTCCCCCCACACAGGTTGGCAGAGGGGTCCATGCGGCTGCTTGTTCGACCCCCGGTTCATCCAGATCCAGTGGACAATCACAGGGCCGCCTCCCCCTGGAACAGGGATGTTCATTCGCAACACTCCTGCGCCGGCTGCTGCCCCGGGAGTCACATGGGCCTTCAAAACCCTCTCTGAACAGACAGTCTCTCTGACCCCCCAGGGCCAGCCGCAACAGGTGACACCCAACAGCCACCAGGGAACAACCATGATGCTGGTCCCTCCAGCACTGCCAACGTCCATCCCTGGCTACCAGCACGTCCAGGGGCAGCCTGCCAACAAACACATCCCTGGTACAGCCAGACCTCCTGGGACACAGCCCTGCACAGAGATCCACCCGGGCAGCAACACCCCACCCTGCCCCTCTGATGGTGCCAACAACCCAGCCCTCAGGGAGCCGGATGGAGACTTGTCAGTGTCAGAGGAGGGGCTTCTCAAAGAGGCTTTTAGGCTTTTTGGCTGCACCCCGGACACAGTGAGTGGAACCCAGGGTGGTCCCAGAAGCAGCCCCAAGCCTGTGGACTCAGGGTGCACCAGAAGAGAAGGGAGAGCACCAGCCCCAGGCCCCTCAGTGCTGCCAACAGACATCGCTGGCTACCAGCATGTTGAGGGGCAGCCTGCCCAGAACAACACCTTGGAAACGGCCAGACCCACGGAGGCACCCCTGGGCACCAACAACCCCCCGGGCAGCCATGAGTCCTCTGGAGAATCGCTCGTGGACCCACCAGCATCAGACTCTGCAGTGTCTGGTGAGGGGCTTCTCCAGGATACACTGGGGCTCTTGGGATGCTCCCTGGACCCGGCAGAGGCTAGCCAGGACAGTCCTGGGAGAACCCCCATGCTGGACCAGCCTGGAGGCACCAGCAGAGAGGGGAGTGCCCTGGCCTCAGCCTCCCTGGTTCTTCCCACGACCAGCTCCAATGACCAGCCTGTCTTGGGCCAGTGCACCCAAAGCACTGTGTCAGGCACGACAACCCCTGTGGAGGAACACCCGCTGCCTGAGGACCCGCTCACCCCAAACTCCAGCTTCCCCGAGACTGCCATCCCCATCCTGACATTCCAGGACACCATGGGGATGGATGACTGGGACCTGTGGGGGGAAGCAGGGATGGACCTGACACCGACCCAGCCTGCGGCCTCACAGGCGTGGGGGAGGAAGCGGGGACTGAGCCCCTCAGCAAATCCCTCCAGCAAGCGCAGGGCTCTGGCTGGCAGGACAGGGGTGCTGGAGTGGGGAGTCGAGCCAGAGCTGGAATGAGATGGGAGCAGGGGGCTGGCGATGGGGGAAGAAAGGGAGGGAGTAGTTTTGGGTAGGGGGCAGAGAGTCTCTTTGATGGGACATTTCTTTTGCTTGTTTCCACTATTAAAAGCTCTTTGTTTTGAACTTCTCTTTGTCTCTTTGGGAGGGTGAGGGGGCTAAGGGGGGTACTGGGAAAGGAGGGGCAAAAGCCCTGCTGAGATCCCAAGTCACATATGGCAATCTCTGAAGGGCAATGAGCCATCCCCAGGGACAAGTCACCATCAGCGGGGCAGGCAAGGGCAGTGGGGGGGCTCTCCCCCATCTCCTTCCTCAGGGGAAGCAGCCCTTTGGCAGGGCAGCCAGGATAGGGTCACCACGTCGGCCTTGGGGACCGCGAATTTGGAAGTGCACGTCCATTCAGAAGTGCACTTAGTCCTCTGGCAGTCGCTTCCAGTGGGCCAGAAGCCCTCTCACCCCTCCTCACACCTGGCTGTCGCTCCCCTGGCACTCATTCTCCATGGCCCACAAGCCCACCAGACCTACGTACCCACCTCCCTGCCTACCGACTGCCCAGGAATGAGCCGCCTGCAGCAGAAGGGACACTGCCCAGCCTGCAGCAGGCATATTAGACCACAAGTGATGGTTTCCAGGCAGGTGTGTTGTGTCTGGCACTGAGGGAAACGACTCACTGTGTTCTGACTCTCTCACATTAGACACCTCCCACCCCACTGTTGGGTTTGGCACCCATTGGGTGCCCCACAGGGTGCTGCGTGAGAGACTCTCTGGGTGTTGGCGGTTTGATGCTGGTGCCCATGTTCTGTTACCATGGCTTGCACACCCAGCTCTTTCCTCTGGTACAGCTGGTGAATCAGCCCTTCCCTTGCAGCTCTTCACAGCGTGTGACAGGCAGGAGGTACAAGTGCCATGTTGTCCATGGACAGAGCTCAGGGATGCATTTTCTTTCCAGGCAGCAAAGTTTCTTTCTGTTCCATATAGATCATATTTTACAGGAGGTTTGCTGGAAGGAGCCACAAATCAATGTGTAGTTAAGAAACACTCTGCTATAAACACACACCATTTCCTAATGGAGAAACGTTCTAATGGAGAAATTTTCTAATTTCTAAATCTTGTTCCCTGCAATTTTGTTCTGTGAATGGCAGGCAGCATCTTGCATCCAAAGCAGAAGCTTTACTGCAGTGGCTGTAGTCGAGGCGAAGGAGAACGTGCCTGTGTGTGTGTGATCCCACCTGTCTCTGTCAGCAGCCCAACTTCTGTATCTGTACCTGGGAGATTGAAAATGCAGAAGGAGAAGAAACACCTGAAAGGGTGCAGAGCTGGTTTGGTGAGGCTGGGTGTCTGTGTGTGTGAGAGATCCCTGGCAGTGCTCCCACTTGGGCTTGAGCACTGCTGAAAGCAGAGTCCCCCAGCAGCTCAGGTGCATCTTGCAGTGACACAGGGACCTGCAGGCACCACTGCTGCCCTCGGCAATGACTCCTTTTCCTTGATGCAAAGAGCATGGAATAATGGTTCAAGTGGCCTCGCTGGCTGGGACCAGCCTCCCCTGGGACCTGCACCCACACCGTATCCCACCCAGGGCTCCAGGGACATGGCTCAGCTCAGCCTGGGGCCTCTTGTCCCTGCCTGAGCCCTGGTGCAGCTGTGCCTGTCTCTGCTGCTGTCTGCTGGCTGGGTCTGGGTCCTGCACTGCAGAGAGCTGCTCTCCTGCATGGAGCCCTCAGACCCAGGTCAGAGCTCATCAGGGAGAACACAGCATATTCCCCTCTTCCATCTCATCCCATCCCATCCCATCCCATCCCATCCCATCCCATCCCACCCCATCCCATCCCATCCCATCCCATCCCATCCCATCCCATCCCAAGCAATAACCATGCCTAACAATGTTATCAGCCTGGAGTGCCAGGGGGTTTCAGCTGCAAATCTACTTCCAAGGGCACAGAACACAAAGGACACAAGTGGAAACTGGATTTGCTTTTATGTTTATGGATCTTTTGAGAGCCAGTGCTCACTGTCATGAGGACAGGAGCAGGCTGAGGCAGTCTTCAGCTGTGTAAAAACATCCCTTGCAGCCTGGCAAAGGCAAGTGCCAGCGCTGCAGAGAGCAGCAGCCAGAACAGAGGCCGAGCCGTCCTGGTTTCGTCAAGAGCAAGAACATGAAGGATGAGGATCTGGACAGACCACACACAAAAGAAAGAGGTGGTGTGTGGTACTATGGGCTCTTTGCCAAAGTACCCAACAGTGACAAATCTTCTTTCTGGCATCCCCAGACTTGCTCCATGTGCTTCTTGTGCAGGGACACATGAAAAACGCTCCCTTGGGGCCAGTGTTCTTCCCCTGTGCCTGCTGGGACACCAAAGGGGGCTGCAAAGCAGTGGGACCCTGTCCACTTCTCTCATCCCATTGCTTACAGCTGCGCTGCTGCCCCTGGCTCCATGGCAGGGGAGGATGGTGAGCTCTGCAGAGCTTCTCCAGAAGGCATTCCCTTGCTCTGGCCATGGCTCTCCAGCGGAAAAGGCTTGAGAGCCTCGGGCACCTCCAGGGATAGGTGATGGTTTCCATGCTGTGAGGGGCTTCTGCCTGTTCCCCAAGGCTGAAGCAGGATTTATACCCATCAGATGAGGTTCCAGGGTAGCCGTGCTGCAGTCCCCCTTGCAGCAAAGCACCTCCAGTACAGCCTGGTCCAGGTCCTCCTCCCTGAGCAATTCCAGCAGCAGCTCCTGAGCACATCCCCTGAGATGTCTTCAAGCTGCCCCTGCAGCAGCTCTGTCTGTGGGACAGGGCAGGCTGCTGCCTGGGGACATGGAGACTGCTGCCTTGCGGGGTGACAGCGCTGTGAGGTGGCAGTGATGTCTGGTGTGAAGCTCCTCCCCCTGCAGCTCCATCCACACAAGCTCTTCCCATTTAAACCGGTCTGCCCACCCAATACCTCCCTACAGGAGCCCTGCCCACCCAATACCTGCCTACAGGAGCCCTGCCCACGCAAGCCCCCCCGTCACCCCTCTGCCCACCCAAAACCTGCCTACAGGAGCCCTGCCCACCCAATTCCCCCCATTCCACCCCTCTGCCCAGCACCCTGGGGCATTCCTAGATGTGCAGTTCCCAGTCAGTGGCAGACAGAGGAAGGCTGCAGCAAGAGAATGAGAAATCACCAAGAAAAACCCTCCAAACTGCAAGCAAAGCACTGACACAGTTTGACTGCAGGTATTTCCATCAGTGGCTGCTGTGCCAGCAGACGAGGGGTGCTGTGGCTCCATCTAGAGATCCCAAGGAGCAGTAGCAGGTTTCTGTGTTGTCCCAGCTCCCAAAGCTGTTTGTGGCTGCTGCTCTTTTGCAGCCACCACCTGGGCTGTGCTCAGTGCTACAGAGGACAAGAAGCAACCCCTGGCAGCCTCCCTTGGAGCCCGCCCTGGCAGTCCAGAGAGCTTTTGGCCGGGTGCAGGGGCTTCTCCTGACCCTCTGGATATGTATTTTTGGCCCAGTCCAGCTGTCATCATTCCCCTCCCGAGCACAGTGAGAATCAAACCCCAATCTAAAGCCCTCAGGAGGTGAGTGTACAGTTCTGCACTCCTCTCACACTTGTCCTTCTGCCCAGAAAGAAGATGGAGCTGGATCCATAAACCAGGGAAAAGGCTTTCTGTCTTTGATTTCTTCAGCAGATCAGATGTGAGGGTTTGAGTGGCCAAACATGAGAATGACACTGACAATGGTGGCAATAGCTGCTTCCAGAGCAAGGAATAACTGCGGCCACCCCCAGCACTTCATTACATATTAGACACTTCATTACATATTAGAACTCCTGGGGAATGGGGTTCTCTGAGAGGGAGGAGGGCTCTTTGGCTGGGAAGGGTGGTTTTTCTCTCTTTCCTCAGGCAGAAGATTCCCTGGAGGGGGTGGGGAAAGAGGAAGAAAAAAAAAAGACAAGTTACTGAAAAATAGTCCATTTCCCAATTCTGTGACAAAACAACATCACCTGAATTAGAGTATGAGATTTCAAGGTCTGATTTTCAGGCCATTTTCACCACTGACCAAGTGATCATGGGGACACCATTCATTGCAATACCATTTTAGTTTATCCCTAGTCAGGGGCATCACTCCAGGGGTCTCTTCCCTGCATTACCAATACAGCCTGTAGAAACAGACCCAAGCTGCTGCTGGATCTCTCTCTGATAGGGCTTAGGCAGAGCTTAAGCAAAGCAGAACTCACACTGCCTCCTGAAAAGCCTTGCTTCCCCCCATTTCTGTCCCTGTGAAGTGGAAAAATCGACTTTATCGATCCAACACCTTCCCCTGGGGCAAGCCTGGAGGTTTCTGTGATCACAGGGCCATTTCAGTTCTGATCACAGCCCAAGCTTCCCATTAGAGACAAGGCTCAGGAGGATGAGCTCATCTTGTGCATTTCCTTGAAACAGCAGGATTTTGCAGCCATGGAATTTGGTAGCAGGTACCCCAGGAGTAACTTCCTCACTGCTCTTGATACCCCAGTCTGAGGTGTTCCCTCCCAGGGGTAACAAGTAAGGTGATTTGGGTGGAGAGGTGAATGCAGTCAACATGTGCATGTGCCCCTTTCTTGGGATTACCACATTTGACAGCCAAGAGAACCAGCTCCCCTGGGCTGCTCTGTGGCACCATCACCTCCTCTGTCAGACGGGTCTCAGCATCACTCTGCAGTCACTGTCTCCTCCCTGCAGCACGCTCTCTGGCACAGGGGATGTTCCAAAGATCAAACCAGAGCTCATCAGTTGCCCATCAGTGCTGGTTTTCACCTCCCCCACAGCGCTCTGCCCAGACCCTGGCCCCCAGTTTGTGATTCCTCCCTCCCTGCCTGCAGCCCACCAGGAAATGTCTCTTTCCCTCTCTGTCTCTGCTGCCTGGTCTTCTTCTTTCCCTGCTCCCCTCTGCTCCAGAGACACTGCCTGATGTTGTCTCTCCCTGACTGCCTGTCTGTCCCTCCTGGTCCCTGTCTGTCTGTCCTGCAGCCTGTTGCTCTGTTCCCCTCTCTCCACACATCTCTCTGCTGCTCCCTGCGGCTCTTTCCCACCCCACTGTCCGTCTGTCCCTCTGCTGCCCCTCTTTCCCTCTGCTGTCCCTCTGCTGTCCCTCTGTCCCTCTGCTGTCCCTCTGTCCCTCTGCTGCCCCTCTGTCCCTCTGTCCCTCTGTCCCTCTGTCCCTCTGCTGCCCCTCTGTCCCTCTGTCCCTCAGCTGTCCCTCTGTCCCTCTGCTGCCCCTCTGTCCCTCTGCTGCCCCTCTGTCCCTCTGGGGCCAGGGCAGCCCCGGGGAGGCAGCCATAGGCCCTGTAAGGCAGGGCCGGCCCCGGCACAGTGTCCCGCAGGGGCATTGTGGGAGCTGTAGTCCCGGGGGTGCGGGGCAGCCATGGCGGTTCCCGGGGCATGATGGGAGCTGTAGGCCCGAGGCCTAGAGCTGCCTGTCGGCCATGGGGTCTGGACAGGCCCAGCCTCTGCTCCAGCTGCGGCCAAGCTGAGGTGAGGGCCGGGGTCCCCGTGAGGCACAGGGGGCTTCTCCTCCCTGCTGCCTGCCCAGGGCTGGCACAGGGGGGGAGCTCCCTGCATGGGCAAGACCCAGGCAGCCGGGAGAGATTCCTGTGGGGAGCTGCCTGAGAGCTCCAGGCTGCTGCCGGGCAGGGCAGAGCTGAACTCTTCTCCTGCCAGGCTCAGGCCAGGGCTTTCAGGCCCAGCCAGCCGGCCGGGGGCTGGCAGGCAGCAGCCAGCGCTTCCCTGCAGCCCTTGCTCTGGGGGCCATGGCAATCAGCAGGGGAAGGGCTTCTGAGACAGGCCTCAGCCTGGCTCCTTTGGCTCTGCTGCCTCACAGCAGGAATGCAGCAACCGCTGAGCTGGGCGCTGTGTGCTCCGGGCAAAGGGAAGTTCCAAACAGTCCCAGTTCATCTGCTGCGGCGTGGGGCATTGTGGAGGGACACTGGCCTGATGTCTGAGGAGGGACTGATTGGCCATGGCTCTGGCAGTGATTGATCCTGAGTGTGCCTGGTCTGGGAGAGCAGCTCCTCAAGCCTTCTGACCTCCTGAACTAGGAGAGAAAGGAGTGTGAGGTAAGTCTTGTCATGCTGCCTTAATTGCTCATGGGATGTAGTCATGTAACTCAGACTAGAATGCAAAAAGACTGTGCCTGCCAAAGAGTTGGGAGAGCTGTCTTTGCTTCCCAGAGGGAGCAGACAAGCTGTGGGGAGCCGTTTGCAGGCTCAGACCTTGTGCCTGCTCTGTGTTTGAAACCCCCTGCAGAGGAAAGAGAAAACCTGCATTTCTTTTTCTTTAAATACAGGTGTGTTTTAATTTGGGAAGTTTTAAACAGTTCCAGTTCATTCCAGGCTTAGTGTCCTCACTCTTAAAATAGTGCTTTTGGGTCACATGTGAATTCCCATGGCTTTGGTGAGAAATGCCTCGGTCCCAAACAGGATGAGAACCAAATGGAACAATTTATTAAACAAATGCAGGGGTCGGATGGGCACATTGCACACTCTGACCCCTCTCCAACAGTCCCACATTTTCCTTGTATTGGGGCCTCAGCTCTGGACACAGGATCCAGCTGGGGCCTCAGGAGGGCAGAGCAGAGAGGGACAATCCCCTCCCTGTCCCTGCTGCCACCCCTCTGCTGATGGAGCCCAGGATCCCATCGCCCTTCCCAGCTGAAAGAGCCACTTCTGGCTCATGGGAAGTTTCTCACCCCTCATGACACCCAGCTCCTTCTCAGCAGGGCTGCTCCCCAGGAGCTCTTCTCCCAGTCTGTATCTTCGAAAATCTACATTAAATGACACTGATGGCACACACCTCCTCTGGTACTTGTCCTAGTTTGCAGGCTGGGAACCGCAGGGTTCTGCCTGGAGATCTCTGGGTGTTGTTCTCCTTTCTCCTTCTCCTTCTCCTTCTCCTTTCTCCTTCTCCTTTCTCCTTCTCCTTCTCCTTCTCCTTCTCCTTCTCCTTCTCCTTCTCCTTCTCCTTCTCCTTCTCCTTCTCCTTCTCCTTCTCCTTCTCCTTCTCCTTCTCCTTCTCCTTCTCCTTGTCTTCCTCTTTTCTCTTTCCTCTTTCCTCCTCCTCTTTCCTCTTTTATTCTCTCTTTTCAACTGCCATTTCTTCCCCCTTTCCCTTTCAGCACCATCTGTGTCAGTCTCCAGCACAGCTAGCTGTGTCTCTTGTTCCAGTCCCTCTCTGTGCAGCAGGGAGCCGTGCCTTGGCTTCACCTCAGCCAGGTGCTGCCCTGGGAGGCCGGAGCTGCAGCCGCTCTGCAGCAGGGAGAGGCGCAGGACACCCTGCCCTGGCGCAGGGTGTGTGTCCCCAGGGCAGGCAGGGTGTCAGGGCTGCTGCTCTGGAGCAAGGCTGGGCTGTTCCTGCTCGCTTGGGGCAGAGCCCTTCCTGCTGCTGGGGCCAGGCTGCAGGACTCAGCGCCTCTGGCATCTTGCTGCTGCTGGCCATGGGGCATCACCTCCTTCTGTCCTTTGCGCTGCCCTCAAGGGCTTTTTGGAACCAGTTTCCTTTGCTGGGGGGTTCTTTTATCCCTTGTTCTGCACAGGTTCTGTGCTGCATGGAGCAGCCTGAGAGCTGAGGGTGCAGAGAGCACGTGGATGGGATGAGCAGTGGGAGCAGCACCTCACTTGTTCTGTGGCAGCTAACTGATGGGAGAGCTCGAGCTAGAGCAGCAGCTCCACCCTCTGTGCAGAAACCTGGCCCAGGGAAAAACAAACCCTAAAAATCCCTTTTTGCTGGTTTAGCTGTAAAGCTGGCTTGCTCCATGGCGCTCAGAGGCAGCATGAAGAGACCAGGTTAAAGAGGAATGGAGTGCTTTTACCATGGTGCACACAGAGCCTCTCCTCTGGCTGGGCTTCAGCCTATAACCTCCCTCTCCCTGTCCGTGTCCCGACCCCATCTGCTGCCTGCCCTGGGGCAGAGCAGAGCAGAACTGCCCAGCAGTGTCTGCAGAGCAGCGGGGCGGCGCTGCCCCGGCTGAGCCGCGTCCCTGCGCAGCGTGTTCCAGCTGGGCTTCTCCAGGGGAAAGGCTCTGGAGGGCAGCGCTTTGCTCTGTGCCCTGCTACAGCAGGGGCTTTGGCTGGTGAAATCTGGGCTTCTCAACCCAAAGGATCATTGGGATTCTTGGGAATCTGTCTGCATTGGAGTTTTTGTTCTGCAGCCTTTGGGATGCTCCAGCTGCGGAGCTGCTGAGTCAGCACGTGAGACCTGATCTTTGCCTGATGTTCCCCTGCTCTGAAGTGATTGGAACGGAGCCACGGGGCTCTGACATGTTTCACTGACCAGGGCTCAGCTGTGCTGTGGCTTCTGCCTGCCTCAGGTGGCCAGGGTTTGGGCTGGGGGGCTGGTGAAGCCCTGGGTTTGAAAGGTCTGGGCTTTCAGGGCGGCGCTGGCAGCATCCCGCTGGGAAGTAGGATGTGCTGCTGCTCATGGGTGGGCAGATGCCTGAGGTTTTGCTTTTTCCCTTTGAGGTGGACACCTTGTTGGCTGTGTCAGAACTGTGGTGTGGTGTCCCTGCAGCTGAGGAGGGTTTCAGTTCAGGTGTAAGGACAGGGCTGGCACGGGAAGGTCAGCAATGTGGAACGGGGCTGCAGGGGGGACTAGAGGGGATGGTGCAAGAGAATTGGGAAGACGAACCCTAGGAAAAGGTAGATTTGGGTCAACTGGGGAGGTTGGAGGAGAAGGCTGGGAGCACGAGTCATTAGGAGCTCTGAGTGGGCAGCTGAGGGCTGAGTTTGGCTGGTTATCGTCCCTCCTGGCTCCCAGGGGAGGAGGGAATGGGGTGAAGTGAGCCAGCAGCCAGCACAAGCATGTCTTTTCCAACCTCGTGATTCTGTGATTCTGTGATGGAGGGGAAGAGACAGAAGCTCATCCTAGGGACAGGAGAGTCTGGCTCCCCTGGGGCACTCCCAGAGCCTCCAGTGGAGCTGGGAGAGCCCCAGACAGACATCTCATTCTGCTGTTGGCACGTGAGGGAAAATCCTCCTCAGGCCTGTTTGCTGCTGATACCCAGCCTGTGGGGGAGTGACACTGGCTGCTGTGCAAAGGCAGGTGTGTGCCCCTGTGACAGCTCTGTGGCTGTGTCCCCACATTCCTGGTCTCAGTATTACTGATGGAGAGTTGATGGGAAGTGTGTCTCCTTTCACTGGACTCCTTGCAGCCTGGGACTGCACATCTCTTCATGTCAGGTGTAAGTGATCAGTTCATCGCTTCCAGCAGCACAAGTGCTCTTTGCAAATGCCTTTTCATCCCTGGCTGGCATATTGCAGGCTCTTCCCAACCTGTCTCCCTATGAGCAAGGCCTGGGTGACCCCTCTCTGTGTGCTTCTGTGGTGTTGCTGACTTGTGAGCCCCATTCCAAGCCAATCTGTTGGTGGGGATGAGAGTCATCTTGATCCCTACAGTGTGTTTGGGGTAGCTGGATGGTATCCATGGTAGGTAGCTTCCCTAGAGCTCCCACCTCTCCAGCAGCGACTCAGAGCTCAGGGAGGGTCAGTGATGATGTAGAACCTGTTTATTACGTCAGAGGGCTGTGGGTGCTGAGGCTTTTGGGGAACTTGGGGCAGTTCCACGCTCTGAGCCGTGGTGGCAGGATCGTGGTGCCTCCTGGGTTTGTGGAATTGAGAGGAATGATGGATGAGACCTGGAAGAGCGGGACAGTACAGGTACAGAAAGGACCTGGGCTTTCCTCTTCCAGGCACCATGAGCACCTAAGCAGTTGGTGCCCACACAGCAGGAGTAGAGCTGAGCAGATGCATTTGTCAGCCCCCCTGAAAGGGCAGCCCCAGCTCCCGAGCCAGCACCCCATGGCTTTACCTGTCCCAGGGCTGCTCCTGCCTGGCTCCAAGGCCACAGCCTCAGTGCTGTGGCTCCAGGAAGGAGATGGCTCGAGCTGAGATGCACCAGGAGCCCTTGTCCTGCTGCTGGTTTTGGCACTGGATGGACAAGTGCTCCCCTGGAGAGCATCCCTCCTGGGACTGGCACTGCTGCGCTGGTCCTGGGAGCAGCAGAGCGGAGCAGGAGCTGTGGGTGCCAGTGAGGGTCAGTGTGGGAAATGGGAGTGGGTGTTCTCTGCCTGACACCCAAACCCGCCAGGCAACGGGGACTGTAGTGATCTGCCTGTGTTACTGCTTGTGACATGGTAGGAGCTGGTGGTGTGTGAGGGGAACGTGCTGGTGTTTGTGATGAGCTGGGGATGGAGTGATGAGCACTGGGTCTCCAGGGGTGGCACACTGACCCAGCAGTGTGGTGGGGTTTTCCCAGGGTGCTGCCTCTTCTTGCTGTCCCTGTGGAGGTGTGGAAACATCATAGACCTAAGAAAAGATTCCCCATCAAAGAGTGTAACCCCCACAGTAATCAGAAGGGATACACCAGGGATGCCAAATTCCCCTTGTATGCTGGGGGGAGAGACCAGCACCCACCCTGCAGCGCTGGGGGGAGCGGGCAGCACCCACCCTGCAGCCCTGGAGGGAGAGGGCAGCACCCACCCTGCAGTGCTGGGGGGAGAGCGCAGCACCCACCCTGCAGCACTGGAGGGAGATGTCAGAACCCACCCTGTATCTCCCCTGAATTCCACTTTTATCTCCCCCTCCCTGCACCAGCGGCTCTGCCACCCCTCAGGGGGTGGTTTGGAGGAGGGAGTTGGGGAGCTGAACCTGGCTGGGTAGGGGGTTCCTCAGTCCTGGGGGCTGTTGGGAGGCGGAGGGGGGGCTTTTGGGAGGCAGGGGGTGCTAGTGTGCTCACTGGGATGCCAGCACAAGGAGGGGTACATGGAATTTAATGGGTGTTACTGGCGCAGGCAGCCTTTCCTTCCAAAAGTGCTGCTCCTTGTGAGGGGGTTTCTGTCATTTCTGTCATTTCTCAGTGTAAGTGTCTGAGAAATCCCCATTCAGCCCTGCTCTGGGGTGAAACCCACCCTCCCTGAGAGCAGGGGGCAGCTGTGAGAGCCTGGGCTGTGAACAGGGTGGGGGAAAGAGCAGGAAGGGAAGGGGAGAGGATGGGGACCAGGAGGGGAAAAGGGGGGGAGCAGGAGGGGAAAAGGGGGAAAAAGGGAAGGGTGAGGGGAGGGTGAGAGAAAGGGGAGGGTGAATCCTTGGGGTGGCATTGCCAGAGTGCTGGTGTCTCGTCCTGGCCCCTAGACAACGCTCAGCTCTCTGGGTGTTGCTGAAGGACAGGGAATGTTCATCACCCCTCACACTGCCCCTGTGCTGGTTGGGGCATCTGCTGCTCCCCCGGGGCAGCGGGTGGGGGGAAGAGTCGTTCATGAGCCTCATTTTAGGGTGGTGCCTTCAAGTGCTGAGCTGCCTGCAGGGTCCCTGTGTGCAGAGCTGGAGTCTCCCAGCAGGTCCAGTCCCTGCCCAAAGGCTGCTCAGCACCACAGTGGGCCTGGGGAAGGAACTCAGCTGGGTCTGGAGCTTTTGCCCCCCAAATGAGAGATTTAAAACCTGGCTCTCAGGGGTTTCATTGCTTTTTTGTTCCCCAACCAGTCCTGAGGGGGAGAATGGACTCAGAACCATCCCAGTGGTTCCAAAGGATGTTTGTCAGTGCGGTGCTGGGCGCTGTAGATATAACAATACAAATCTAGAGAGAGTTCTCACAGCCACCTTGGAAACATCTTCAGATGCAAATAAGGAGTCATGACTGAAGGGGAGTGTGCCTGGAGCTGCCAGTGGCTTGTTGGTCAGCTGAGTTGTTGCCTGATTGTTGGGGCTGATGTGCAGGCTGCTCCAGCTCTTCTGGGCCCCAGCAGCAGAGTTTCTGGGTCACATCCTTGGGGTGGTGTGGTGAGTCTCCAGCTCCTGCCCCGGGTACTGGGATCGTGGGGTTTTCAAGCTCAGTGTTCCAGAAGCTTTGGACCGACCTGGCCAAGCTGAGGAGAGGGGGTTGGGGGAAGGTGTGAGCTCCCAGGTCAGGTGAGAGGGGTGGTGGGTGGATCAGCACTGGGGGAACGATGGGTCTGGCTCAGTTGGGTCTCTTCAGGGCGGGTGTGAGGTCCCTTCTGACCTCCCAGGGGTCGGTCCTGGAGCCAGGTTCCCTGCACATGGTCAGTGATGCCTGGAGAAGATACTGAGATATCAAAGCTTGGAGGTGATGCTTGGGTTAATCAGGTGGTCCAAAAGTGATGCTAAGGAGCTCTGGAAGGGCCTTTCCCAGCTGGGTCATGGCAAAGAAGTTGGCATGTGGTTTCACCCTGGGTCAGGCAGCACGTGGGGAAATGAGCTCTGTGTGCTACAAGGATGGGATGGGTGGCTGGTGCCAGTGCAGAACCAGAGGTGATGGAGGGGCTCCCTTTGGCACTGCAAGGCTCCTGGGACCCGTGTTTTGTGTCCCTTGAGCGATCCTGGCTTGTGAGGGAGGAGAGCTGTCCCCTGCTTGCTCTCTGCAGCTGTGCCAGCTGCTTGCCAGGAGAGATGGCAGAGGCTGGGGCTTTCTGCTGGGGAGTGAAGGATATGGAGTTGTGGCTCCAGGAACTGGGGGTGCTGCAGTGCTGGAGGGAGGGGGCAGCACCCACCCTGCAGTGCTGGAGGGAGAGGGCAGCACCCACCCTCCAATCCTGGAGAGAGAGGGCAGCTGGGGAGAAGCAGGGGGTCTCTTTACCCCCTGGATGGGGACCTCTGCCCCTGGCTGTGGCAGGAGGCCGGGCAGGAGGTGCTGAGGGGCTGGCACAGGCACTGGGCAGTTCCTGGGCAGCAGATGTGGCTCATGAGGGATGCGCTCTCTGACGCTCCTAACGAGGGTGGGCGGTCGGGAGGTACTTGGGGAAGGGGCCTGGTGGGACTGCTGGTCTCTCCCAGAGAGCCCCTTCCCCAGAACATCACTCCCTTTGCTGCAAGAGAGAAATGCGGGAACCTGGATGATGCCAGGGCAGGGATTTTGGAGAGAGCTTCCTGCGCCCATGCTGAAGCCTGGCATCTGTGTGGGGGTTGTTGAGAGCAGCTCACTGGACACAGGGGATGACAGGAGGTTTGGCTGGAGAGCCAAGGTTCCCCTGCCCTGCTCCCTGCTGCTCCCCAGCACCTGCCAGAGGCTGGGGGAGACCTTTCAGCTCCAGGCCCTGGCACAGCCAGGCATGTTGAAGTGACAGTCTGGAAGCTCCTTTCCCCCCCAGTGACTCTGTGCTTGTGAGCAGGCAGGGTGCTTGTGTCACCAAGTCCCTTGATCTGACCCCAGCACTCGAGTGCTTGTGACAGTGGGATCAAACAGTCTCCTCAGGAACAAAGCCAACCCCTCAGTGCCCAGGGCAGGCTTTGGGAGGGGGAAGCAAGGCCTTTTGCACTCCCACCTGGAGTGTTTGGGTCAGACAGGGGGTGTTTGTCCTTCCAGCACCACCAGACAGGGCTGTGCAGCTGTCAGTGTTTCTCAAACTCCCCCTGGTGCCACCGTGTCCTTGCTGAGCACCATAAAGCACCAAGCCTGGGGCTCCTCAGCCCCCAGCAGAGAAACCCCTGGGCCCTGCGAGGAGCCGCTGCGCAGCCCTTGCTGCAGCCTGTGCCATGGGACAGGAGCTCAGAGCCTCCTGTTTGCCCTGGGAGCAGCCACCTTCTCTTCTCTTCCTGCAGAGAAACACCTGCCCCAGCACAGGAGGTTTGTTGTTCTGCTGACATGCTGCTTGTTTTCTCTCTCTTCTAGGATACTGTTTCTACTCCACCTTCCATTCAGTTTCCAGGATCCCAAGGGGTGAGTGGTTTTTACTCTTGCTATATTGGAAAAGAAGTTATTCAAAAAATACTAATTATCTTACAGGCATTGTTATGATCTGCTTATTGCCAGGCACGTTGCACTGTACAGTGTCTGTAGCTGAAAGGGGAAGAGAACCAGGCTCTGGGTGTGCTTCTCTGTCTTGCTTTTGTCACCTCTCCCCCTCAGTTTGAAAGCAGTGGCAGTAATTTCAAAGCCTCCCATGGAGTGGTGGAAGTTTTAATGTTTTAAAAGGTAATTCTAAGGGCTGGCTGCACAGTGTGAAGCAGAAGGGCAATTCTGGGGAGTAGGGCTGATGGTTCTTGACCCTCCTCTGAAAGCCAACTAGAGTATTTGAAGTCTGTTAATGAAGAGTTGAAGGAAAATAGGAGGAAAGCTGGCCTCCTGATGGCCTTGAGTCCTGTTAAACAGTCCTGGAGAAGTCAAGCTGGAGATAAAATGAAACTCAGGCTCTGGCCTCACCCTGAGATTTTGGTTTGAGCTGTAAGGGGTGGCTAAAGACTCCTTGTTAGACTGAAGCACAGATTGTGCCTCTGATGCTGTTCACCTGAACTGAGATCTCAGGCGGTGCAGAGTGCCATGCAGCTGAGTGGTGCTGGTGTAGAGAGAGGGAAGGGACAGGAGGAGGACTGGTGAGGTCTCTGTCACCTGGGAGGAAGGGGACTCCCACGTCCAGGATCCTGTCTCTAGTGAAGCTGCTGTGGAGACAGAAGTTGCCCTTCTGAGAAACTCTTCTCTCCTCAGTGCTGATTCCAACTGCAAGTGCCCTGGAAAGCCTTTGAACTGTGCTGGGAGAGGACTTCCAAGCTTCTGCCTTCAGGTTCCTGCACCACAGCACACACTGAGACCTGGTTCAGTCCCTGTGGCTTTAATACAGTTCTTTAATACAGTTCTTCCAGAATTCTGTATGAAACTCTTGGGGTGCAGCAATTCCTGATGCTGAGGGGATTTCCTGCACGTTCATCCTTTAGGCTGGTCAGTTCCAGAACTGGCTCAAAAGGAGCTTTGGGAATGGGATCCAGGAACACACAGCGACAGCTGCATCTTCCCTCTGGCTCCTTGGGGACCAGTCTCAGGCCTGTCACCCCGTGTGCCTGTGGGTTCTGCAGCTCCTTGGGGACCAGCCTCAGGCCTGTCACCCTGTGTGCCTGTGGGTTCTCCAGACAGCTTCTCAGGCTGGAAGGGGTGACGACTGCCACAGCAGGTGGGACAAAGCCATGAGAGTCACACACAGACCCTGCTGTGTCCATAGCACAACCCGTGTACACAGACCCTCAGGGGGTGGGAGTGAACTTCAGAGGACACAGAGCCAGCCCTGCTTCCCCAGGCAGAATTGACACTATTTTAGTGTCTTTTAGTGCTTAGTCTGTGTTGTGGCGTGGCTGAAATCAGAGCCTTCAAGACACAGTTTCTCCCTCCAAGCCATGGCCCTGGTTGATGGTGAGCAAAGGGCTGTAGAGTCAGGTTTTCACACCACCTTTTTTCCCTTTTAGCTCATTAGAATTCCCAAGGTTGCTGTGCCAAACGAAGTGCAAACATTTCACTTCTCCACGTCAGATACTGGCAGTGACAATCCTCAGGGAAGCTTTGACTCTGTCCAGCCAGCTCCCCCCAGGTAAGTTTTACTTGACGTTTCCTTCCATGGCCAATTGAAGTAGATTCTGTGGCTTTGAGAGCACAGCAAAAGCCTTGAGCAAAGCCTGCTCCCAGTGACGAGCTGCAGGAGAGAAGTAATTCCTAGCAATAGCATGATTCCTTGCTAATTAGAAATACCTGCTTCTACAGAGAATTCTCTTTGGGTTTCCTCTCCAAGAAAGTAACCTTTTGAGGGCTTTCTCACCTCTTTCTGCTGTTTTGAAAACATTCTCAGTTCAGCATCGTCCAGGCCAGACCAGATCCATTCTAGAGCCACCTGTAAACATGATTATGGCTGGCAACACGCTGGCCTGCTCCCCTGATGGATCCTTGTCTCATTGTAAGAACCAGGTCAGCCAGTGTCCCTGTGCATCACTGCATGGCCATGGTGCTTCAGAACCCAACTGTAACACAGCAGCGCCTTGTCCAGGTGCTTTGAGTCCAAGTGAACTGGGGGATCTCCAGAGGTCCCTGCCAGCCCACACCGGTCTGTGGTTCTTACAGACCCTGAAGTGCTAAAGCAATACTGGTGTTAGAATTAATGCCGACCCAAGAGGCAGGTTTTCACCTGGGCTTTGCTCCAGCTTCTGGAATATTAGATTCAGCCCAGGACTGCTGTTGTCCGATGGTGGTGGGTGGCTGTTTGTCCCATGTCATTGACTGGGACATGGCAGGTGGGGTTTGTGTATTGATCTGGGGAGCTGGTGGGTCACTTGGGAAGAAGGTGCTGTTAGTGGGGACGCCCTTGCTGCAGGAGGCGTTTGGACTGAGCATGGAGGGATGGTGTCCTGGACAGAGCCCTGATGATGCCCAACGTCCTCCTTGACGTGTGGAGGAGACTTTGTGGTCCTTCCCCTCACGCCCAGTTTGCTCTGGGTGCCTCTTATCCAACATGAACCCTCGGAGAGGCGCACGCAGTGCTCAGCGCTGCCAGACGTGTGGAGCAGGCAGTGAGCAGAGCAGACAGCTTCGACAGCAAGGGGAGGGAAGATGGGGCTGGCTTGCCCTCCCTGGGCCTCGCAGGGCCTGGGGCCACCATGGGCCACCTTGGGCAGAGGACAGGAGGTGTGTGCTGAGCTGAGAGCCAGGCAGGCCGGGGGACAGCTCCGGGGACGAGCTCCCTGCCATGAGGGTGCCAGAGCAGCTGCCCAAGTTGTCCCTGCCCTGGTCGTCAGGGCAGTTGTCAGCAGAGCCACCAGCACTTCTGAGCCTGCCTCTCAGACACATTGACGTGAGGAAATGGAACTGTACTGACAGGTAAAACTGAGACAGTGGGATGAGTAGAGACAATGTGAAAGACATTGACACCCCAGCCAGCCGTCCCCACTGGAAAACTTCTTCCTTCCCCTGTTCAGACAGGTTTGAAAGCTCCTGATACAACCATCCTTCTCAGTCTGAACTAGTGCTCGGGCTCAACCTTCCTCCATGTTTTTGTAGTTCTGGAGCCTCACAACTCAGCTGCCTGGGACCTGTACAGAGTCAGATTACAGTCTGTGCCACAAGTGACTCCTGTCAGACGACCAGAGAGCGCCTGACCCAGGCAGAAGAGGAGTCAAAGGGGATTAAACCGGGCCGACCGCTGTTAGGTATGGTTGGATTTCCTCTTTACTGGATGTCTCTAAGTTTTCCAGTGCAGTGATTGATCTCTTCAGCGTATCCCTGGGACAGGTGGTGTGCTTGGTGGTCTCAGGTGCTGGCAGCTTGCCTTCCCGCACAGCTCTGCAGTCCCCTCTTGCTGCATTCAGACATTTTTTCCCCCAAAAGCCTGCCAGTCCTTCCTTGTTCCCATGGTGCTTGACTGGTTGAGCCCTGAAGTGAGGGGTTTTTATTGCCCTACACATTGAAATTCTCCAGTTCAGCAGCTAATACTCTGTTTTTATAGCAGCACCTTTGAGTTCTCAGATACTTTGCTGAGGAATTCAACTGAATTTGTAGTTTAGCAACATGAACATTGAGGAAGACTCATAGAAAGTCATCAACTTAATGTGGAAAACTTTGCTTTTCACTGGCACTGCTTCCCGGCACTGCTGGAACTGCTCCCCAGCTCCACCTGTGTCTGACCCTCCCTGGGGGAGCTCTGTCTGGGGAGTGAATGAGCTGTGTGATCCTTGGCAGCTGTTCAGATAGAACTTCAGTGAGTGCTGGAAGAAACGGGGCCTCAGCAGTGAGGGGAGGACAGTTGGGGTGTTTGGGGTGCTTCTCTTTCAGACAGGCCTTGGCTGAGCTCAGGTAGGACAGGTCTGGCTGCTGGTGGGGTGCAGGGCTGACTCTGTGATGTGCTTGGTGCCAGTTAGAATTGGGGTACAGGGCTGTGAATGGTGTGAGGGCTTGGTTATGCTCTCAGTTCCTAAGTGGCTTGGAGGCACGGCTTTGGGAGGGAAGCAGCGCTGTGGAATGAGACCTGGGAGTCCCTGTGGGCAACAGGGTGACCAAGAGCCAGCGACGTGCCCTGGGGCCAAGAAAGCCAAGGGCATCGTCCTGGGGTGTGACCAGCACGTCAGGGGGGTTCTGCTGCCCCTCTGCTCTTCCTGGAGAGGCCTCGTCGGGAATGGTGTGTGTGGTGCTGGGGTCCCTGGGTCAGGAGGGACAGGGAGCTCCTGGAGAGGGGACAACAAAGGGCTACAGGGGTGCTGAGGGCACCAGAACATCTCTCGTGTGCAGAGACACTGAGGGACTCGGGACTTTTTACCTGGAGAAGAGAAGACTGAGAGGGGATCTTATAAATGCTGATCAAGCCTTGAGGGACAGGCTCAGGAGGACGGGTCAGTCTGTGTGCAGGGGGCCCAGGGACAGGATAAGGTGCCGTGGGCACAAACTGGAGCAGAGGAAGTTCCCCCTGAGCCTGAGGGGGAACTTCTTTGCTGTGAGGGTGGCAGAGCCCTGGGCCAGGCTGCCCAGAGAGGTTGGGGAGTCTCCCTCCATCTCTGGAGACATTCGACCCCATGATTCTGGGCGCTGTCCTGTGCAGCCTGCTGGAGGGGACCCTCCTCTGGAGGTGGTGGGACTGGGGGCTCTCCAGAGGTCCCTGCCAGCCCACCCCGGTCTGTGGTTCTTACAGATCTTGAAGTGCTAAAGCAATACTGGTTTTAGAATTGATCTGACTTAGTAAATCCTTTTTAAAAGCTGTCTTGTCTTCTTCCAACCACCCACATCACTTATTTTGTGTTGTTGTCTTCCACCCATCCATGTCCCTCTCTTTTTTACCCTGTCTTTAGGGAAAAGACCACCAGTCAGACAACCACGACAAAGCAGCCCAGATCATGCTCCTGAGAGGAAGAGAACGGCACCCTTGAACCCTGCACTTGTGATACGGAACACACACACACAATGCTGCTGTTTCTCAGCGGCCATACAGGGAAAGGGTGATCCACTTACTGGCCCTGAGGAGCTACAAGACACCAGAGCTGCTGGCTCGGCTGCAGAAAGACGGTGTCGACCAAAAGGACATGAACAGCCTTGGAAGTATCCTTCAGCAGGTGAGACCACAGGGCTTGTGCCAGTGATTCCCTGCTCCCTGCTGTTGTTTTAGTCATAAATTCCAGGTGTTACTGCTGCATTGAAATGAGAAACTAATCAACAACCTATGTCATGCTCCTCACTGAAGATTTTCAATCAATGTTATACTGATGTCCCCAACTGCAAGTCAACAGGAGCAAAGAAAGAGTCAGGACAGTTTGAGCAGTGGTTTTGATTGTGTTGGAAGGGCAGGCAATAATTCTCTATTTCTAGCCTTGTTGTTCCTTAGGTTCTCTTTATTTTTCTCCTTTCTTTCACTTGCATTTCTTCATTGAGGGCAGCTGACCCCTGTTCTCTTGGTGCTGTGACAAAGGTACTTCATGTTTCTTGGGATGAGTTTATGGGGAGAGAAGTTTGGTGACTGGAAAGGTTTGTCATGGTTAGTGTTTCATTGGAATGTAATTAGTGGCCTGTAATTGGCACTTTGCCTCTCTTGGGGCTGTTAGAATTGCAATCCAGGGATGGATGTTCCAGCCACATTGTACTGGAAAAAGCTAGTGAGCTGGTTTTGAGCAGAGCGTTTCTTTGTTGTCACGTGGATCACACGTGTCTTTACCTTCCCTGAAACCTTTTTTGATTCCGTAGCTTTTCTGGGGCTGCTTTAAGTTCCACCTCTGCTTGTTTGTTGCAGCCAGTCTGTTTCCTGGACGTGGTGTGACCTCCCTCGAGGTTCCAGTAGCAGCACTAGGCCCTGAAAAGCCTTGCTTACCTTTCAATTGACTCCAGAATGAGGTTTTTCTGGTAGAAATCTAAAACTAGCAGCTCAGACTTGCTTAGGATCTCACAGACACAGATCTGCTTCTTTTGGAATACAGATTAATTGTATTTTTAAGGGGGGAATTGCTGTTTCTGGCTATCCTTGTTACTTCTTTTTTTAGGCTGGGTACAGAAAGGCACCACCACCACCCACCAGCAGGTGTCATCCTGAAGTTGAACACATCTGAACTTGTATGTGGAGATTCTGCTCCTGGGTTCTTAAAGGAAAAAACCCAACAAACAAACCCAACCCAGAACTCGGCTTTAGTTATGCAGTACTGATTTTTTCCCCTGTAATTTGCATTTAGGTATAATGAACATTTATTTTCTTCAATGTCTGCCTGTAGGTAGCCAACCTGAATCCAATGGATAATACTTACACTCTGAAGGATTCTGTATTTCAAGAAATTAAACAAGATTGGCCGGGATACACTGAAATAGACAAACAGTTATTGAAGATAAAACTTAGGTAAGTTCAGTCTCTAGGGGAAAGATAATAGCCATTTAGAACTTCTCCAGGGAAATCAATGCCTGTCTTCCCTGTAATGAAAGCACTACAGCACAGGTATTTTTGCCCTCTGACCTGAATGTTGGGTTCTCCTTTCAGCAATTTAGTTCTGTCTCAGAATGCCACCAGCACTGGTCATGAGGATTTCCCTGTCACTTCTGACACGGATGGTCCATCAACTTCTCAGGTATTTTGTCATTTTTTTTAACACTACTTATGGTATGTAAAGATTGATCACACTTTCTGTTGGTGTAAAAGCTGTGATGTGAAGCACTAGTATTGCCTTGAACACAAAAATCCCAAAGCATTTCTTTAGTTGATGATATGTTTTCAAGGATGTCTGCAGGAAAGTAGCTTAAGGGCTGCTCTATGTAGTGTTCTGTATTGCAAAATGGTTACTGAAAAGCTCAGGAAGATAAACACCACCTGTCTGCAGAGTGTTTTGAAAATACAGCTTGATCTCTGGCAGGGACTCCCCCTGTCATGTCTGAACAGCCGGTGTGTTGGCCTAAATCAGAACTGTCCATCGGCAGCACATTGACCTTGCAGAAGCCTGAACTCACTCTGCAGGGTTTAAACTTGCCCACTCAATGTCTTGGTTACCCACAGTTGTTACACAGCCCTGTCCTTTCTGGGTAAACACTTAAAACTCTTGTTTGTGGGCACACAGCTTTTCAGCCTTAAAATGCTGATGTCCCCTTTTCCTGTTGATGCCAGAGCACAGTGCAGACCCCTTTAGAAGAAGCTGGGGAAACTGCACAAAAGGCATTACTTTAAGGAAAAGGGTGATAGTTTCTATGACTGAAATTGCCCTTTGGGAAAGGCAGTTGAACTGTGAGGATGGACAAGAGCTTGTGTGTGCAGAGCGTTAATCCAGAGACGTGCCTAGGGGCCACTGCTCCAGAGCCCTGCCCAGCATCCCTGCTCCAGAGCCCTGCCCAGCATCCCTGCCCCAGAGCCCTGCCCAGCATCCCTGCACCAGAGCCCTGCCCAGCATCCCTGCCCCAGAGCCCTGCCCAGCATCCCTGCACCAGAGCCCTGCCCAGCATCCCAGCTCCAGAGCCCTGCACAGCATCCCAGCTCCAGAGCCCTGCCCAGCATCCCTGCTCCAGAGCCCTGCCCAGCATCCCTGCCCCAGAGCTGTGCCCAGCATCCCATCTCCAGAGCCCTGCCCAGCATCCCTGCTCCAGAGCCATGCCCAGCATCCCTGCTCCAGAGCCCTGCCCAGCATCCATGCTCCAGAGCCCTGCCCAGAATCCCTGCCCCAGAGCTGTTCCCAGCATCCCTGCTCCAGAGCCCTGCCCAGCATCCCTGCCCCAGAGCTGTGCCCAGCATCCCTGCACCAGAGCCCTGCCCAGCATCCCTGCCCCAGAGCCCTGCCCAGCATCCCTGCACCAGAGCCCTGCCCAGCATCCCAGCTCCAGAGCCCTGCACAGCATCCCAGCTCCAGAGCCCTGCCCAGCATCCCTGCTCCAGAGCCCTGCCCAGCATCCCTGCCCCAGAGCTGTGCCCAGCATCCCATCTCCAGAGCCCTGCCCAGCATCCCAGCTCCAGAGCCCTGCCCAGCATCCCTGCTCCAGAGCCCTGCCCAGCATCCATGCTCCAGAGCCCTGCCCAGAATCCCTGCCCCAGAGCTGTTCCCAGCATCCCTGCTCCAGAGCCCTGCCCAGCATCCCTGCCCCAGAGCTGTGCCCAGCATCCCTGCTCCAGAGCCCTGCCCAGCATCCCTGCTCCAGAGCCATGCCCAGCATCCCTGCTCCAGAGCCCTGCCCAGCATCCATGCTCCAGAGCCCTGCCCAGAATCCCCGCCCCAGAGCTGTGCCCAGCATCCCAGCTCCAGAGCCCTGCCCAGCATCCCTGCTCCAGAGCCCTGCCCAGCATCCCTGCTCCAGAGCCATGCCCAGCATCCCAGCTCCAGAGCCCTGCCCAGCATCCCTGCTCCAGAGCCCAGCCCAGCATCTCTGCTCCAGAGCTGTGCCCAGCATCCCTGCTCCAGAGCCCTGCCCAGCATCCCAGCTCCAGAGCCCTGCCCAGCATCCCTGCTCCAGAGCCCTGCCCAGCATCCCTGCTCCAGAGCCATGCCCAGCATCCCTGCTCCAGAGCCATGCCCAGCATCCCTGCTCCAGAGCCCTGCCCAGCATCCCTGCTCCAGAGCCCTGCCCAGCATCCCTGCTCCAGAGCCCTGCCCAGCATCCCTGCTCCAGAGCTGTTCCCAGCATCCTTGCCCCAGAGTCCTGCCCATTATCCCTGCTCCAGAGCCCTGCCCAGACCCCTGCCCCAGAGCCCTGCCCAGACCCCTGGTCCAAGCTGCCATCACACATGAACATGAGCAGTCTCTCCTTGCTAGAGGATGTGATGGGAGCCAGTGGAATGACAGCTGAGGCCAAACTGGGGTTTTTACCTGTTCCCACCCTCTTTGCACTTCACCTGCTCTGAGCAGGGCGCTGCCACACGCTTCGTGGGGCATCTTTAGTACCCCTCTTGGCTGTGTGACAGCAACAGCCGGCTCGTCACCCACGATGTGTGAATGGGGATTGGCACCCAGGCCATGCCAACCTGACCTGGCTCTGGTGAAGCCTGTGCTGGAGCTGCTGGGGAGAGCATCTTTCTCCCACAGCCTTCTAGCTGCAGACTTGAAGGACAGCTCGCTAGGTGGTAAGATTAGAAACTAAGACTGGAAACACACCGAGTTTCTCTGCAGTGCTTCCTGGGGGTTTGGAACGGGAGCAAAAGTTCATTCTGAGGAGTTAATTTCTTGTTTGTTTTGTTCCAGAAACGCCCTCTGAATTCTGGCTGTATTGATCCTCTGATCAAAAAACGAAGGATCTCTCGCCTGGCCAGTGGAACCCACCCGCTGTGCAGTGGCCAGTTCTCTGCCTGCAGTGAGAGAGCTGCTGCCACTGCTCCACCTTCCCCACCATCACTGCATCCCACAGCCCTTCCCACCTTCAGCCCTTTGCAAGCTGCCAGCTCCAGCTCACCCAGCACCCCCCAGGGACAGGGGACAGAGGACTACATCCTGTGAGTAAATGAGCCATTGGGGGTCTCTGCCTGCCCATGGAAAACCACGTAGAAACCTCTTGCTGAGCTGGAAAATGGGAAATTCACCAAAATGTCATTTTAGAAGAATAAGTTCCTTGAAGTCACCTACTGCCTGATTTGAGTACCTGCAAGTTTGAAACTCCGAGGTTGTCCCTTAACTGGGGGGGAAGAAGTGTTAAAAAGAAGTTTTGATCTAGTTTTTAATATGCTTTAGAAGAAGACTCCAAACACTTGTTTTATTCTTCTCCAAGCACACAGCAGGAAGGGGAATAGGAACGGGCAACGTTCTCTTTTCAGAGGGGAGGCACTAGAGGAGAAAGCCAAATGCTAAAAGAGGGAACACACAGATCTGAACACCTTCCCTGTGTTTCTCACTGCTGGTGCCAGGGGAGATCACAGGCCTTCAAGTCTGGTGTTACAACACCTGCGTGTTAGCTAGCAGGAGTTAACCACCAAAGTTACTACTTCCAAAGCTTTGATTTCACATGGCTTCTGACTAACTTGAAGCTACAGCAAAACACAGTTTCACTGTAGAGCTGCAGACCAAAGAGCTGCAGGAAAGAGTAAAACCTCAGTTCATGTTTTCAACTTCATCTGCTCAATTAAAGCCGGATAAAAATGCCTTAAACTTGCCTGTGGCACGTTCCCTATCGACAATGGCTGGCACACTGCAGTCTGTAAAGTTACAGAAGGACTCCCACTAAGTTTAATTTCATCTCCTTAAAGTGTCACACTTCAGATTAGCTTTCCTGAAAATTAGAAATCAGCTGCTCTATAAAAGAGTTTTTCATCCATGACAACTCAAAGAAGGTGATTTAACATGAAATAACTCTAATTACAGAGTCTTTTCAGTCCCTGTGTACATTCTTTAGAACAGGAAAGGGTTTTTATCAGAGGAATTGTCTTCTGCTGCTGTCAGACAGAGCAGTATCTTCTGCCAGTGCCCCATGTCTGGGCTTCCCCCCTGTTTTATTGGTGGCTGCTGCGATTGAGAGACGGCACACAGCCTGATGCAAGCTGATTGTCGTTTGACTGTAGCAAATCACAAGTTGATATACTTTGCACAGCCCACGTGGGCCTTAGTTTCACTGGAGCACAGAAGCCATTCTTACATTTACTATTTGCTGATTGGCTCAAAACCACTTAGGAACATGATTAGAAAAAGCAGCTTAGGCCTAATCACAGAATCACAGAGTTGAAGGGGTTGGAAGGGACCTCAAGAGCTCATGGGGTCCAACCCCCTGCCAAAGCAGCTCCCCAGCTCATACTGCACAGAAAGGCATCCAGATGGGTTGTGAATATCTCCAGAGAAAGAGACTCCACCACCTCCCTGGGCAGCCTGTTCCACAACCTTTCACAACCTCCCTTTCAAGGCTGACCAGGTCCTGTCATGCTCTTCTGGTGCCAAGATGCCTGGTCACCCAACATTCTTCCGTCCTTTATCAGCCAGCTCTTGGTTCTTTGAACTCTCCCAATGTTCGTGCCCAGCTGAGCAGCGCAGCAGGTGAGGCCAGCAGCAGGAGGGCAGGGAGGCAGGGAGCCCCTCCTAGGGATGGCAGTGCAGGAATTCCGGGAGGGAGGAGGCTGTGGAGGGCTGCAGACTGCTGGATTCCCCAGCTTCTGCCGGGAATGGGGTCAGGGCTCCCTGTGGCACTGGGCTCTGGAGCATCCCCCCTCCAGGCTGATGCAGCAGCCGCGGCAGCGCCCTGCGCCGCGCTGTACCACAGTGAGAGATGCTCCCTGGGAAGGCTGGGAGCAGGGCTGGCCCCGCAGGGAAGCGCTTTGGTGCTGGGAACCCAAACCTGCATGGGATTCATTGCAGCTTCTCCTGGGTGAAAACAAACAGGATCTGGCTCTTCAGCTTTCCCCAGTCGGCTGAGGACAGCACAGAGCAGGGTTAATTGGTGTAATCTCACACTGAAGCTGGGTGCCAGTGGCCATTGCTGAGAGTTAAAAAGCCAAAACAGAAGCCTCCACACCAGATTTCTGACTGGGGGGGAAACTTCAAGGAGAGATTGTCAGTGAAAGGAACAACCTCTGGAACAACCTTGCAAGTAGTCTACAGGTCATGGTGTCCTGGGGAGTAAAAAATCAGGTTTCACTGCTCCAGACACCTGTGGGATCACTGCAGAAAGACTGAGGGGTGACAGCACCCACAGCTTGATCCAGTTTACAGGGCTTGGAGAGTTCCTTGCAGCTTCACTTCCTGAGTGCTACATAATTCATGAGAACAATCACAGGTTGAGCACAAAGAGACTTAATCTAAAGAGCAAGATCATTTCACGCTCCAGTGGGATGGGTCTGGCTGGGACACATCACTGCCACGAGCTGGGGTGTCTGTTGGCACAGACTTGTTCAGTATCAGTGCTGGTTCAAACAATGAACCCAATGGTGGTATGAAGGACTCGTGCCTCAGCTGGATGGGCAGCAACAAGTTTTATTCTTAGTTTTAGTGTTCACTAGAACAATCAAATTACCAAGTTAACTTGCTTTGCTGCTCGATAAACACAAACAGAGCCAAAACCATAACTGCCTCCACCTGGCCAAATGCAGCACCCTCCAAAACTGGAATAAAGAACATTTCAAAAGTAAATATAAAGCCACTTGCCCCCTCCCAGCAAGGTTCTGTAATCGTTGTCTCTCATCCCTGGCTGGAGTTGGTGTGTTTCTTGGTCCTTTGATGTTGGAAGGATTGCTGATTTTTTCTAGCTGTGCTACGCCCCTTTTGGTGCAGTTTCTGAAAATCAACTCCAAAAAGTAAAATATTAGACAGTAACCCTGACAAAACCAGGGTGGGTTCCTGTTATTGGCTAGATAGGTTCTCCTGGAGCAGGCCTGGTGATGTGCAGAGCACCAGTCCTGGGTGCTTGGTGCCCTCTGGCCCTGGGTGTGAAACCACACGTGTGTTTGTCTGTTCCTGTCAGAAAATACACAGCCATAGAGTCCTACAGGCAGTGGGAGAGCTACAAGGACGACTTCAACGGGGAGTATGGGGAGTACAGAGCCCTGCACGCTCGGGTGGAGAGCGTGATCCAGCGGTTCATGCAGCTGGAGGCACAGTACAGGCTGCTCTCTCCAGGCACCAAAGAATATCAGGTAAAGGCGGAAACAACTGTAAGAACTGCTCTTCATCTCCCTCATGCCCCTCCCAAAAGGCCACGTTCTAGACAGGGGCAGAGCCTGCAGTGTTTATCTGTGAAGTGACCCTGATGTGGATGTCAAAGAGTCTCTGGGCTCAGTGTCTGAGACGCAGCGACCGGTCGCCTGGCTGGAAGCACTGGGCTGGCTGAGGCTTTGCTGACTGCCCCACATCCTGGGGGTGAGGGCTGCTGCTCACAGCTGGGCACAGGACCAAAGTGCCTGGAAACCAGCAGCTGCAACCCCACAGCTTTCCTGACCCTGGATTTGGGGACACATATTCCAAATGCTCAGCATCAGATTTCTACCATTAGTTCTCCCTGCACACTGTGGGCTTTCAGTTGGCTTTTCTCTGGGTTGTGGTCAGACTGCAGAGGCACTTGTGAGCAGCAAGAGTATTTTAAAATCCAGGATGCTGCTCAATCAGGCACAAGGAGAACCTGCTGCATCTGCTTGTGTGCTCAGACCCTGCATGGGCTGGCTCTGAGTGTTGTAGCTTCACAAAACCCTCTAAACAGTTGTTCAGCCCTCACCCCCAAGGCTGTTTGAGCTGGCTGTGAACACACAGCAGCGTGAGCATCTTCCCAAAGGGAATCTTCAAGCGCCTGCTGCTTCAGTTGGCTACTCACAGGCTTGATGGTAGATCTTGGGTGCTGCAGGGGGTGGGGGGTTGTTTTGGTAACGCAGGAGAGCGCTGTGGCTGCTGGATAAGAAAATACCTGGAGTAAAACTCTGCATTTGTAGTGTTTTACATGGACTGGGATTTTTGGGCAGCAGTGAAATGTTCTTCATATTGACCTCTTCCTTGTCTGTTTGGGGTTTTGTTCCCCCTGAAGGTGCTTCAAGAGGAAATCTTGGACGAGTCTGGGATGATCAAACAGGTATGAGTGAGGCCGGGGCTGTGGGTGCTCCTGGCACCAGGCGGCTCTTCAGCGACGGGCACGAAACGTGGGACCCTGAGGAAAGGGTTTCACTCCCTCATCTCCTTTTGGTTTTGTCTTCACAGTCTACCCCCAGCTACAGCCAACAGAAAAGCAGGTGTGAGTATCTCCACCACAAGCTGGCTCACATCAAGAGGCTGATAGAGGAATTCAACCTCCAGAGTGCAGAGTGATGGCATCAGTCCCTGGCCAGGAAAAAAGTGTAACTGGACTTTTATTTCTTTAGAACTGGAGATAGGTTGCTGTAAGGGTATAGAAAGGTAGTATCAAACTCTAAATTGCAGAAGTCTCAGTATTAGCAGATTTAAGTACTTTTGTTGTTGTTAATGTTGCTTAACATATTTGAAGCTGCTTTTTCTGTTCCTTTTCTTCAAGCCATTGTTTGTTGCCCCCTCCCCCTCCTCCCCCCCAATACTGTTCTACATCAATTCAAGTTCAATAAAATGTTAACTTTGGAATCCTGCAGCTTGGGTCCTTTCTTGTGGTGGTGCTGAGGGGGGTCAAGGGACCCCTCTGCAGTGAAGCAGCGTGAGGAGCCCTGTCACAGGGCTGCTGCTCTGCCATGGAGTGCAGGGGTGAACTCTGAACTGGCAGGGGTTGGAAGGGGCCTCCAGAGCCCGTGGGGTCCCATCCCCTACCAAAGCAGGATCCCTAGGACAGGGCGCACAGGTCAGTGTCCAGATAAAGCTGGAATCTCTCCAGAGAAGGAGACTCCACACCCCCTGGGCAGCCTGTCCCAGGGCTCTCTCACCCTCACCGGGAAGAAGTTCTTCCCCAGATTGGGGGGGAATTCCCTGTGCTCCAGCTTTTCCCTGAGGGTCGTCCTGTCTTTGTACCAACTCTCCCTCTTCTCACCCTGTGTGTAGTATCCTGCCTCATTCACTTCACCACACTGGCAGATGACCCCACATTCCTCATCTTCCAGCCTTGCTGGGACCTGAATAAGTGACACTCTGACGTGCCAAATTGGGGTGGGTTTTCCACTCTCCCATCTCTGGGGCTGCCGTCTGGGCTCCCCCCATCCAGGGAGCGTCTGGGACAGGCGGGTGTCACAGGCCACGGGGTTTTCCCCCCTGACACCTGCTGCTCGATGCCGGGGAGGCAGCAGCTCTGTCTGGGTCGGGCTGTTGGATGCATCATAGAATCATAGAATCATGGAATGGGCTGGGTTGAGAGGGACCCCAAGGGTCACAGAGCTCCAACCCCCCGCCACAGGCAGGGCCACCAACCTCAGGCCTGGAGCTACACAAGGTTGCCCAGGGCCCCATCCAACCTGGCCTTGAACATCCCCAGACACGGGGCACCCACTACTTCTCTGGCCAGCCCCTTCCAGCCCCTCACCATTCTCTCTGGAAAAAACTTCCTCCTAATATCCAGTCTAAACCTTCCTTTCTTTAGCTTTAATCCATCCCCCTTGTCCTGCCATTGTCTGTCCTTTTAAAATATTGAATCCCCTCCTGTTCCTCTGCTCCCTACAGGGACTGGCAGGCTGCAATGAGGTCCCCCCACAGCCTTCTCTTCTCCAGGCTGAGCCAGCCCAGCTCCCTCAGCCTCTCTCCATAGGGGAGCTGCTTCAGCCATCTGAGCATCTCTGTGGGCCTCTCTCCAGTGGAATTGCTCAAGGCAGCAGTTGGCTGTGAGATATAAATATGAAACCAATGGATGGGTAAAGGCTTTACAAGCAGTTGTCTTCATCCTGGCTCACACCTCATTGTGCCCATAAACCCTTCCTCCAAGGCCAGGTTGGATGGGGCCCTGGGCAACCTTGTGTAGCTCCCGGCCTGAGGTTGGGTGGCCCTGCCTGTGGCAGGGGTTTGGAGCTCTGTGACCCTTGGGGTCCCTTCCAACCCATGCCATTCTATGGTTCTATGATTCTCTTAAAAGGCCTGTGCCTTTCCACCTACCATTTCAATCCAGATCCATAAAAAAAAAACCAGCATCTCCCCAGACAGGAAGAAAAATCCCCTTGGCTCTTTTTAAAACCCATAAACAAAAATCCAGTGAGTTCCAGCTGCACTTACACCCCCATTAACAATGAGTATCTAAGCACTAGGCTATTGGCTTCCCAAAGAAAACCCATCCTACCTGCAGAGTTAGCCTGTGCTTGCCCAGCACATCAGTGCAGTAGCCATCAAAAGGCTCTGCACACTGGCACGAAACTCTCCCAGCTCCTGAGCGCCAAGTAACTCTCCAAGTCCCCATTAACCAGCCCCCTGAGTTTCCCAGTAACCAGGGCCCCAGTATCGCCAGAAACCAGCTCACCAGTGTCCCCAGTAACCAACCCATAAGTGTCGCCAGTAACCAAGTCCCCAGTAGCCCCAGAAACCAGCCCACCAGTGTCCCCAGTAACCACGCCACAAGTGTCACCAGTAACCAGCCCCCCGAGTTTCCCAGGAACGAGGCCCCAAGGATCCCAAGTAACCAGCCCCAAATATCCCCAGTAACCAGCCCACCAGTGTTCCCAGTAACCAGCCCCCCGACATTCCCAGTAACCAGGCCCCCAGTATCCCAAGTAACCAGACCTCAAAATCCCCATTAACCAGCCCACCAGTGTCCCCAGTAACCAGCCCACCTAGTTTCCCAGTAAAAGGGCACCCTGTATCCCAGGTAACATGGACAACCATTATCCCCAGAAACCAGCCCACCACTGTCCCCAGTAACCAGTCCAACAGTGTGCCCAGTAACCAGCCCCCCGCGTTTACCAGGAACCAGGCCACCAGTATCTTGAGTAACCAGCCTCCAGTATCCCCAGTAACCAGCCCACCTGAGTCTCAAGAAACGAACCCACCTGTGTTCCCAGTAACCAGTCCCCCGAGTTTCCCAGTAACCTGTCCCCCAGTATCCCAAGTAACCAGCTCACCAGTGTCCCTAGTAACCAGCCCACCAGTGTCCGCAGTAACCAGCCCCCCCGTGTTTCCCAGTAATCAGGTCCACACTATCTAAAGTAACCATGCCCCCAGTATCCCCAGTAACCAGCCCACCAGTGTCCGCAGTAACCAGCCCCCATAGATTCCCAGTAACCAGGCCCCCAGTTTCCCAATTCACCAGCCCCCAGTATTCAGCCCACCAGTGTCTCCAATACTCAGCCCCCTGAGGTTCCCAGTAACCTGGCCCCTAGTATCCCAAGTAACCAGCCCTTACTATCCGCAGAAACAAGCCAAACAGTGTCCTTAGTAACCAGCCCCGCGAGTTTCCCTGTAAGAGGTACCCCGGTATCGCAGGTTAGAAGGACCCCCAGTATCCCCAGTAACCAGCCCACCAGTGTCCCCAGTAACCACCCCACAAGTGTCACCAGTAACCAGGCACCCGAGGTTCCCAGTATAAAAGGCCGCCTGTATCCCCAGAAAAAAGCCCACCAGTGCACCCAGTAACCAGCCCACCAGTATCCCAAGTAACCAGCCCACCGAGTTTCCCAGTAACCAAGCCCCGAGTATCCCAAGTAACCAGCCCCCAGTATCCCCAGAAATCAGCCCACCTGTGTCCCCAGTAACCAGCCCACCTAGTTTCCCAGTAAAAGGGCCCCTTGTATCCCAGGTAACAAGGACAAAAAGTATCCCCAGAAACCAGTCCACCAGTGTCCCCAGTAACCAGCCCACAAGTGTCGCCAGTAACCAGCCCCCAAAGTTGCCCAGTAACCAGCCAAATGTATGCCCAGGAACCAGCCCACCAGTGTGCCCAGTAACCAGCTCACCAGAGTCCCCAGTAACCAGTCCCCGAGTTTCCCAATAACCAGGCACCCAGTATCCCGAGAAACCTGCCCCCATTATCCCCTTCAACCAGCCGACAAGTGTCCCCAGTAACCACCCCCCCCCGAGTTTCCCAGTAACCAGGCCCCCAGTTTCCCAAGTAATCAGACCCCAGTATCCCCAGTAACCAGTCCACCTTTGTCCCAAGTAACCAGCCCACCAGTGTCCCCAGTAACCAGCCCCCCGAGTTTCCCAGTAACCAGTCACCTGTATCCCCAGGAACGAGCCCCCAGTATCTCCAGTAACCAGCCCCTTGAGTTTCCCAGTATACCAGGCCCCCAGTATCACCAGAAACGAGCCCACCAGTGTCCCTACTAACCAGACCCCTTGAGTTTCCCAGTAACCAAGGCCCCAGTATCCAACGTAACCAGCCCCCAGTATCCCCAGGAACCAGCCCACCAGTGTCGCCAGAAACCAGCCCCCCTAGGATCCCAGTAACCAGGCCCCCGGTATCCCCAGTAACCAGCCCTCACTATCCCCTGTAACCAGCCCACCAGTGTCCCTAGTAACCAGCCCCCCGAGTTTCCCATAAACCAAGTCCCCAGTATTGCATGTAACCAGCCACCAGTATGCCCAGAAACCAGCCCACCAGTGACCCCAGTAACCAGGTCCCTGAGTTTCCCAGTAACAGCGCCCCCTGTATCCCAGGTAACCAGGACCAAGGTATCCCCAGAAACCAGCCCACCAGTGTCCCCAGTAACCAGCCCCCCAAGTTTCCCATAAATCTGGCCCCCAGTATTGCATGTAACCAGCCCCCAGTATCCCCAGAAACCAGCCCACTAATATCCACAGTAAGCAGCCCACCAGTGTCCCCAGTAACCAGCCCCCCAAGTTTCCCAGTAACCAGGCCCCCAGTATCCCAAGTAACAAGCTCCCAGTATCCCCACAAACCAGCCCACCAGTGTCCCCAGTAACCAGCACACCAGTGTCCCCAGTAACCAGCCCCTGAGTTCCCCAGAATCCAGGGCTCCAGTATTCAAAGTAACCATCCCCAAGCATCCCCACTAACCAGCCCGCAAGTGTCCCCAGTAACCAGCCCCCCGAGGTTCCCAGTAACCAGCCCCCTGCATCCCCAGGAACTAGCCCACCAGTGTCTCCAGTTTAGCAGGCCCCCAGTATCCCAAGTAACCCCCCCCCATATCCCCTGCAACCAGCCCGACCAGGGTGTCCAGTAACCACCCCCCCAAGTTTCCCAGATACCAGTTTCCCAATTAAACAGCCCCCAGTATCCCCAGAAACCAGTCCACCAGTCTCCCCAGTAACCAGCCCACCGAAGTTCCAAGTAACCAGCCCCCAGTATCCCCAGTAACAAGCCCCCAGTATCCCCAGGAACCAGGCCACCAGTGTCCCCAGTAAGAAACCCCCGATTTTCCCAGTAATCAGGCCCCCAGTATCCTAAGTAACCAGCCCAGCAGTATCCCCAGAAACCAGCCCAGCAGTGTTCCTAGTAACCAGCACCCAGTATCCCCAGTAATGAGCCCACACGTGTCCCTAGTAACCAGCCCCCCGAGTATCCCCGTAACCACGCACCTAGTATCCCCAGTAACCAGCCCCCAGTATCCCAAGTAACCAGCCCACCAGTGTCCCCAGTAACCAGCCCACCTGCGTCCCCAGTAACCAGCTCCCCGAGTTTCCCAGTAACCAGCCCCCTGTATCCCCAGGAACCAGCCCACCATTGTCCCCAATAACCAGCCCACTTGTGTCCCCAGTAACCAGCTCCCCGTGTTTCCCAGTAACCAGGCCCCCAGTATCCCATGTAACCAGCCCCCAGTATCCCGTGAGACCAGCCCACAAGTGTCCCCAGTATCCAGCCCCCCGAGTTTCCAGTAACCAGGCCCACAGTTTCCCAATTAATCAGACCCCAGTGTCCCAAGTAACCAGGCAACCTGTGTCCCCAGTAACCAGGCCTCCAGTGTACCTAGTAACCAGCCCCCGAGTTTCCCAAGTAATCAGACCCCAGTATCCCAAGTAACCAGCCCCCAGGATCCCCAGTATCCACCTACCAGTGAACCCAGTAACCAGCCCACCAGTGTCCCCAGTAACCAGCCCCCTGAGTTTCCCAGAAACAGGGACCCCTGTATCCCAGGTAATAAGGACTCCCAGTATCCCCAGGAACCAGCCCACTAGTGTCCCAGTAACCACCCCAAAAATGTCGCCACTAACCAGCCCCCCGAGTTTCCCAGTAACCAGCCCCCTGTCTCCCCAGGAACCAGCCCACCAGTGTCCCCAGTAAACATCCCACCAGTGTCCTAGTAACCAGCCCCCCAAGTTACCCAGTAACTAAGCTCTGAGTATCCCAAGTAACCAGCCCCAGTATCCCCAGAAACCAGCCCACAAGTGTCCCTAGTAACCAGCCCACTGGTGTGCCCAGTAACCAGCCCCCCGAGTTTCCCAGTAACCTGGCTCCCAGTATCCAGAGTAACCAGCCCTCTAGTGTCCCTCGTAAGCAGCCCCCCGAGTTTCCCAGTAACCAAACCTGAGGTATTCAAAAAAACAGGTCCCCAGTATCCCCAGAAACAAGCGCACCAGTGTACCCAGTAACCAGCCCCCCGAGATTCATAGTAACAGAGTCCCCCATATCCCAGGTAACAAGGACAAACAGTATCCCCAGAAACCAGCCCACCAATGTCCCCAGTAACCAGCCCACACGTGTCGCCAGTAACCAGCCCCCCGAGTTTCCCAGTAACCAGCCCCCAGTATCCCCAGTAACCAGCCCACCAGTGTCCCCAGTAACCAGCCCCCCGAGTTTCCCAGTAACCTGGTTCCCAGTATCCAGAGTAACCAGCCCACCAGTGTCCCTCATAAGCAGCCCCCCGAGTTTCCCAGTAACGAAACCTGAGGTATCCCAAAAAACCTGCCCCCAGTATCCCCAGAAACAAGCGCACCAGTGTACCCAGTAACCAGCCCCCTGAGATTCATAGTAACAGGGTCCCCTGTATCCCAGGTAACAAGGACAAACAGTATCCCCAGAAACCAGCCCACCAATGTCCCCAGTAACCAGCCCACACGTGCCGCCAGTAACCAGCCCCCCGAGTTTCCCAGTAACCAGCCCCCAGTATCCCCAGTAACCAGCCCACCTGTGTCCCCAGCAACCAGCCCACTTGTGTCCCCAGTAACCAACCCCCAAGGTTCCCAGTAAACAGGCCCCCAGTATCCCAAGTAACCAGCCCCCAGTATCCCCAGTAATCAGCCTACCAGTATCCCCAGTAACCAGCCCCTTGAGTTTCCCAGTAACCGGGCCCCCAGCATCCCAAGTAACCTGCCCCCAGTATCCCCAGTAACCAGCCCACCAGTGTCCCTAGTAACCAGTCCCCCGAGTTTCCCAGTATCCAAGCCCCCCAGTAAACTGGCTTTGTCTGTGCCTGGGTGTCCTGGGGCACAGGAGCCAGCACCCTCTGCGGGTGATGCTTTGTTCAGTGTGCATTGGGCAGAAACCAGTGGGACAAAACCCTCTTGCCTGGTCAGGCAGGCCTGTGGGGTTGGGTATTCGGGGTGCTGACGCCGTGGTGGTTTCCCCTTCAGCAGCTCTTGCTGTGGGAGAGGCGATGCTGCCTTGCTGGGGCTGTGCCAGGTCCCCTGAGCTGCAAAACTCCTCTGGATTTCTCCCACCTGAGATGGCCTTTAATGTGGGGAGGGGAGAGCAACTGTGTCCTCTTAGTTCCTCGGGGCTTTTGGATCCAAACTCCCTCAAGAAGTGTGCTGCTGTGAGGAGGTGCTGTGCTTTTCTGGCCAAAGGAGCCAGGAGGGAAGGTGTGTGTCACAGCGCAGGACAGGAGCAGAGCCTGTATTGGCAGGGACGGTGCCCGGGCTTCTGCACATAGTGGGCTTCCAGAGCCAGAGGCACTTGGGCAGAGCTGTGGTGTTTCCTGAGGCAAATCAGAAACGATCTTTATGTACCCCACACAGGGAGAGGGAAATGCTGGGTGTCTGTGTGGGAAGCCATAGCTGCTGGTTGGGACACAGCAGAACTTCATAGCAGGCAAGGCTGTCGGCCAGTGGTGGCCAGTGTGTTAAGTTCAGTGCAGACAAATGACCCCAAAGCAGGACTCTTAATGACACTATCCTGTTACAATTAGTGCTTTTTGGAAGGAGAGGAGGGAAATGGGATGACATTATGTATGCAGACATGTTTTTCACCTTGCAAAATCCCCCTGCATGACAGAAAAAATGCAGGATCAATTTAGTGCCCCAGGAACTGGTCTGGGTGATGGGGGTGGGGGGAAGTAAAATCTGTTACTCTACTTGTAGCATTGGACAGTGATGGTTAAAGATCAGCTCACAGCAGGAGAGAGTAAAGGATTGCTTGACTCCAACAGAAGGAGAGAAGACAACAAACCAAAGGCAAAACCTTGTGACGCCATAGTGCCCCTCTGTGACGTCATAGA
The DNA here is from genome assembly GCA_022605575.1 of Laterallus jamaicensis coturniculus. Taxonomy (NCBI): domain Eukaryota; kingdom Metazoa; phylum Chordata; class Aves; order Gruiformes; family Rallidae; genus Laterallus; species Laterallus jamaicensis. Next base: position 66,272 of record JAKCOX010000461.1, read on the forward strand.
GCCTCCTCTCTGACGCCATAGAGCCCCCTCTGTGGCGTCATAGAGCCTCCCCAATGAAGTCATGGAGCCCCCTCTGTGACGTCATATAGGCCCCTCTGTGACGTCATAGAGCCCTCTCTGTGACGCCATAGAGTCCCCTCTGCGACGCCAAAGAGCCCCCTCTGTGACGTGATAGAGCCCCCCCCCGGTGACGTCATAGAGCCTCCTTCTGCGACGTCATAGAGCCCCCCCGGTGACGCTATCGTGCCCCCCGGTGACGTCATAGAACCCCCCGGTGACGCCATAGAGCCACCCCACGGTGACGCTAAAGAGCCCCCCCCGGTGACGTCATAGAGCCCCCTCTGTGACGTCATAGAGCCACCCTCTGAGAAGTCATAGAGACCCCTCTGTGACGTCATAGAGCCCCCTCTGCGACGTCATAGAGGCCCCTCTGTGACGTCATAGAGCCCCCCTCTGTGACGCCGTAGAGCCCCCCGCTGACGCCATAGAGCCCCCCCGGTGACGCAATAGAGCCCCCCCCGTTGACGTCATAGAGCCCCTCTGTGACGTCATAGAGTACCTTGTGACGTCATACAGCCCCTCTGTGATGTCATAGATCCCCCTCTGTGACGTCATAGAGCCCCCTCTGTGACGTCATAGAGGCCCCTCTGTGACGCCATAGAGGTCCCCTGGTGTTGCTCTAGAGCCCCCCCCCGGTGACGTCATAGACCCCCATCTGTGACGTCATATAACCCCCTCTGTGACGTCATAGAGCCCCATCTGTGACGTCATATAACACCCTCTGTGACGTCATAGAGCCCCCTCGGTGACGTCATAGAGCCCCTCTGTGACGTCATAGAGTACCTTGCGACATCATAGAGCCCCTCTGTGACGTCATAGAGCCCCCACTGCGACGCCATAGAGCCCCCTCTGTGACGTCATAGAAGCCCCTCTGTGACGTCATAGAGCCCCATCTGTGACGTCATAGAAGCCCCTCTGTGACGTCATAGAGCCCCCCTCAGTTACGTTGTAGAGCCCCCCGGTGACGCCATAGAGCCCCCTCTGCGACATCATAGAGGCTCCTCTGTGACGTCATAGAGCCCCCCTCTGTGACGCCGTAGAGCCCCCCGGTGACGCCATAGAGCCCCCCCCCAGTGACGCTCTAGAGCCCCCCCCGGTGACGTTATAGAGACCCCTCTGTGACGTCATATAACCCCCTCTGTGACGTCATAGAGCCCCCCCAGTGACGCTATCGTGCCCCTCGGTGACGTCATAGAGCCCCCCTCTGTGACGCTATAGAGCCCCCCGTTGACGTCATAGAGCCCGCTCTGTGACGTCATAGAGCCCCCTCTGCGACGTCATAGAGCCCTCTCTGTGACGTCATAGAGCCCCCTCTGTGACGCTATAGAGGACCCTCTGTGACGTCATAGAGCCACCCTCTGAGAAGTCATAGAGCCCCCTGTGCCACGTCATAGAGCCCCCTCAGCGACGTCATAGATCACCCCTCTGCGACGTCATAGAGCCCCATCTGCGAAGTCATAGAGACCCCTCTGTGACGTCATAGAGACCCTCTGTGACGTCATAGAGGCCCCTCTGTGACGCCGTAGAGCCCCCCGGTGACGCCATAGAGCCCTCTCTGTGACGTCATAGAGCCCTCTCTGTGACGTCATAGAGCCCCCTCTGTGACGTCATAGAGGACCCTCTGTGACGTCATAGAGCCCCCTCTGTGACGTCATAGAGCCCCCTCTGTGACGTCATAGAGGACCCTCTGTGACGTCATAGAGCCCCCCTGTGACGTCATAGAGGCCCCTCTGTGACGCGATAGTGCCCTCCGTTGACGTCATAGAGCCCCCTCTGTGACGTCATAGAGCCCTCACTGTGACGTCATAGAGGCCCCTCTGTGACGTCATAGAGCCCCCCTCTGTGACGCCGTAGAGCCCCCCGGTGACGCCATAGAGGCCCCCTGGTGTTGCTCTAGAGCCCCCCCCGGTGACGTCATAGAGCCCCACCTGTGACGTCATATAACCCCCTCTGTGACGTCATAGAGCCCAATCTGTGACGTCATATAACCCCCTCTGTGACGTCATAGAGCCCCCTCGGTGACGTCATAGAGCCCCTCTGTGACCTAATAGAGTACCTTGTGACGTCATAGAGCCCCTCTGTGACGTCATAGAGCCCTTCTGTGAGGTCATAGAGCCCCCTCTGCGACGCCATAGAGCCCCTTCTGGGACGTCATAGAGCCACCTCTGCGACGTCATAGAGCCCCCGTGACGTCATAGTGCCCCTCTGTGACGTCATAGAGCCCCTCTGTGACGTCATAGAGCCCCCCTCTTTGACGCCGTAGAGCCCCCCGCTGACACCATAGAGCCCCCCCGGTGACGCAATAGAGCCCCCCCCGTTGACGTCATAGAGCCCCTCTGTGACGTCATAGAGTACATTGTGACGTCATAGAGCCCCATCTGTGACGTCATATAACCCCTCTGTGACGTCATAGAGCCCAATCTGTGACGTCACATTACCCCCTCTGTGACGTCATAGAGCCCCCTCGGTGACGTCATAGAGGCCCCCCCGGTGTTGCTCTAGAGCCCCCCCCGTTGACGTCATAGAGCCCCCTCTGTGACGTCATAGAGCCCTCTCTGTGACGTCATAGAGGACCCTCTGTGACGTCATAGACCCCCCTCTGTGACGTCATAGAGCCCTCTCTGTGACGTCATAGAGCCCCCTCTGTGACGCTATAGAGGACCCTCTGTGACGTCATAGAGCCACCCTCTGAGAAGTCATAGAGCCCCCTGTGCCACGTCATAGAGCCCCCTCAGCGACGTCATAGATCACCCCTCTGCGACGTCATAGAGCCCCATCTGCGAAGTCATAGAGACCCCTCTGTGACGTCATAGAGCCCCCCCGGTGACGCTATCGTGCCCCTCGGTGACGTCATAGAGCCCCCCTCTGTGACGCCGTAGAGCCCCCCGGTGACGCTATAGAGCCCCCCCCGTTGACGTCATAGAGCCCCCTCTGTGACGTCATAGAGCCCTCACTGTGACGTCATAGAGGCCCCTCTGCGACGTCATAGAGCCCCCCCGGTGACGCTATCGTGCCTCTCGGTGACGTCATAGAGCCCCCCCGGTGTTGCTCTAGAGCCCCCCCCGTTGACGTCATAGAGCCCCCTCTGTGACGTCATAGAGCCCTCTCTGTGACGTCATAGAGCCCCCTCTGTGACGTCATAGAGGGCCCTCTGTGACGTCATAGAGCCCCCTCTGTGACGTCATAGAGCCCCCTCTGTGACGTCATAGAGGACCCTCTGTGACGTCATAGAGCCCCCTCTGTGACGTCATAGAGCCCCCTCTGTGACGTCAAAGAGCCCCCCCTGTGACGCTATAGTGCCCTCCGTTGACGTCATAGAGCCCCCTCTGTGACGTCATAGAGCCCTCATTGTGACGTCATAGATGCCCCTCTGCGACGTCATAGAGCCCCCCTCTGTGACGCCGTAGAGCCCCCCGGTGACGCCATAGAGGCCCCCTGGTGTTGCTCTAGAGCCCCCCCCGGTGACGTCATAGAGCCCCATCTGTGACGTCATATAACCCCCTCTGTGACGTCATAGAGCCCAATCTGTGACGTCATATAACCCCCTCTGTGACGTCATAGAGCCCCCTCGGTGACGTCATAGAGCCCCCCCCAGTGACGCTCTAGAGCCCCCCCCGGTGACGTTATAGAGACCCCTCTGTGACGTCATAGAGCCCCTCTGTGACGTCATAGAGTACCTTGCGACATCATAGAGCCCCTCTGTGACGTCATAGAGCCCCCACTGCGACGCCATAGAGCCCCCTCTGTGACGTCATAGAAGCCCCTCTGTGACGTCATAGAGCCCCATCTGTGACGTCATAGAAGCCCCTCTGTGACGTCATAGAGCCCCCCTCAGTTACGTTGTAGAGCCCCCCGGTGACGCCATAGAGCCCCCTCTGCGACATCATAGAGGCTCCTCTGTGACGTCATAGAGCCCCCCTCTGTGACGCCGTAGAGCCCCCCGGTGACGCCATAGAGCCCCCCCCAGTGACGCTCTAGAGCCCCCCCCGGTGACGTTATAGAGACCCCTCTGTGACGTCATATAACCCCCTCTGTGACGTCATAGAGCCCCCCCAGTGACGCTATCGTGCCCCTCGGTGACGTCATAGAGCCCCCCTCTGTGACGCTATAGAGCCCCCCGTCGACGTCATAGAGCCCGCTCTGTGACGTCATAGAGCCCCCTCTGCGACGTCATAGAGCCCTCTCTGTGACGTCATAGAGCCCCCTCTGTGACGCTATAGAGGACCCTCTGTGACGTCATAGAGCCACCCTCTGAGAAGTCATAGAGCCCCCTGTGCCACGTCATAGAGCCCCCTCAGCGACGTCATAGATCACCCCTCTGCGACGTCATAGAGCCCCATCTGCGAAGTCATAGAGACCCCTCTGTGACGTCATAGAGACCCTCTGTGACGTCATAGAGGCCCCTCTGTGACGCCGTAGAGCCCCCCGGTGACGCCATAGAGCCCTCTCTGTGACGTCATAGAGCCCTCTCTGTGACGTCATAGAGCCCCCTCTGTGACGTCATAGTGGACCCTCTGTGACGTCATAGAGCCCCCTCTGTGACGTCATAGAGCCCCCTCTGTGACGTCATAGAGGACCCTCTGTGACGTCATAGAGCCCCCCTGTGACGTCATAGAGGCCCCTCTGTGACGCGATAGTGCCCTCCGTTGACGTCATAGAGCCCCCTCTGTGACGTCATAGAGCCCTCACTGTGACGTCATAGAGGCCCCTCTGTGACGTCATAGAGCCCCCCTCTGTGACGCCGTAGAGCCCCCCGGTGACGCCATAGAGGCCCCCTGGTGTTGCTCTAGAGCCCCCCCGGTGACGTCATAGAGCCCCACCTGTGACGTCATATAACCCCCTCTGTGACGTCATAGAGCCCAATCTGTGACGTCATATAACCCCCTCTGTGACGTCATAGAGCCCCCTCGGTGACGTCATAGAGCCCCTCTGTGACCTAATAGAGTACCTTGTGACGTCATAGAGCCCCTCTGTGACGTCATAGAGCCCTTCTGTGAGGTCATAGAGCCCCCTCTGCGACGCCATAGAGCCCCTTCTGGGACGTCATAGAGCCACCTCTGCGACGTCATAGAGCCCCCGTGACGTCATAGTGCCCCTCTGTGACGTCATAGAGCCCCTCTGTGACGTCATAGAGCCCCCCTCTTTGACGCCGTAGAGCCCCCCGCTGACACCATAGAGCCCCCCCTGTGACGCTATAGAGCCCCCCCGTTGACGTCATAGAGCCCCTCTGTGACGTCATAGAGTACATTGTGACGTCATAGAGCCCCATCTGTGACGTCATATAACCCCCTCTGTGACGTCATAGAGCCCAATCTGTGACGTCATATTACCCCCTCTGTGACGTCATAGAGCCCCCTCGGTGACGTCATAGAGGCCCCCCGGTGTTGCTCTAGAGCCCCCCCCGTTGACGTCATAGAGCCCCCTCTGTGACGTCATAGAGCCCTCTCTGTGACGTCATAGAGGACCCTCTGTGACGTCATAGACCCCCCTCTGTGACGTCATAGAGCCCTCTCTGTGACGTCATAGAGCCCCCTCTGTGACGCTATAGAGGACCCTCTGTGACGTCATAGAGCCACCCTCTGAGAAGTCATAGAGCCCCCTGTGCCACGTCATAGAGCCCCCTCAGCGACGTCATAGATCACCCCTCTGCGACGTCATAGAGCCCCATCTGCGAAGTCATAGAGACCCCTCTGTGACGTCATAGAGCCCCCCCGGTGACGCTATCGTGCCCCTCGGTGACGTCATAGAGCCCCCCTCTGTGACGCCGTAGAGCCCCCCGGTGACGCTATAGAGCCCCCCCCCGTTGACGTCATAGAGCCCCCTCTGTGACGTCATAGAGCCCTCACTGTGACGTCATAGAGGCCCCTCTGCGACGTCATAGAGCCCCCCCGGTGACGCTATCGTGCCTCTCGGTGACGTCATAGAGCCCCCCCGGTGTTGCTCTAGAGCCCCCCCCGTTGACGTCATAGAGCCCCCTCTGTGACGTCATAGAGCCCTCTCTGTGACGTCATAGAGCCCCCTCTGTGACGTCATAGAGGGCCCTCTGTGACGTCATAGAGCCCCCTCTGTGACGTCATAGAGCCCCCTCTGTGACGTCATAGAGGACCCTCTGTGACGTCATAGAGCCCCCTCTGTGACGTCATAGAGCCCCCTCTGTGACGTCAAAGAGCCCCCCCTGTGACGCTATAGTGCCCTCCGTTGACGTCATAGAGCCCCCTCTGTGACGTCATAGAGCCCTCATTGTGACGTCATAGATGCCCCTCTGCGACGTCATAGAGCCCCCCTCTGTGACGTCATAGAGCCCCCCTCTGTGACGCCGTAGAGCCCCCCGGTGACGCCATAGAGCCCCCCCAGTGACGCTCTAGAGCCCCCCCCGGTGACGTTATAGAGACCCCTCTGTGACGTCATATAACCCCCTCTGTGACGTCATAGAGCCCCCCCAGTGACGCTATCGTGCCCCTCGGTGACGTCATAGAGCCCCCCTCTGTGACGCTATAGAGCCCCCGTTGACGTCATAGAGCCCGCTCTGTGACGTCATAGAGCCCCCTCTGCGACGTCATAGAGCCCTCTCTGTGACGTCATAGAGCCCCTCTGTGACGCTATAGAGGACCCTCTGTGACGTCATAGAGCCACCCTCTGAGAAGTCATAGAGCCCCCTGTGCCACGTCATAGAGCCCCCTCAGCGACGTCATAGATCACCCCTCTGCGACGTCATAGAGCCCCATCTGCGAAGTCATAGAGACCCCTCTGTGACGTCATAGAGCCACCCTCTGAGAAGTCATAGAGCCCCCTGTGCCACGTCATAGAGCCCCCTCAGCGACGTCATAGATCACCCCTCTGCGACGTCATAGAGCCCCATCTGCGAAGTCATAGAGACCCCTCTGTGACGTCATAGAGACCCTCTGTGACGTCATAGAGGCCCCTCTGTGACGCCGTAGAGCCCCCCGGTGACGCCATAGAGCCCTCTCTGTGACGTCATAGAGCCCTCTCTGTGACGTCATAGAGCCCCCTCTGTGACGTCATAGAGGACCTCTGTGACGTCATAGAGCCCCCTCTGTGACGTCATAGAGCCCCCTCTGTGACGTCATAGAGGACCCTCTGTGACGTCATAGAGCCCCCTGTGACGTCATAGAGGCCCCTCTGTGACGCGATAGTGCCCTCCGTTGACGTCATAGAGCCCCCTCTGCGACGTCCCAGAGCCCTCACTGTGACGTCATAGAGGCCCCTCTGTGACGTCATAGAGCCCCCCGGTGACGCCATAGAGCCCCCCCCGGTGACGCTATAGATCCCCCGCCGGTGACGTCATAGAGCCCCCACTGTGACGTCATAGAGCCCCCTCTGTGACGCCATAGAGCCCCCTCTGCGACGCCATAGAGCCCTCTCTGTGACGTCATAGAGCCCCCCCCGTGACGTCATAGAGCCTCCCTCTGCGACGTCATAGAGCCCCCTTGGTGACGCTATCGTGCCCCCCGGTGACGTTATACAGCTCCCCAGTGACGCCATAGCGCCCCCGGTGACGTCATAACGCCCCCTCTGTGACGTCATAGAGCCTCTGCTGCGACGTCATAGAGCCCCCTCTGTGACGTCATAGAGCCACCTCTGCGACGTCATAGAGCCCCCGTTACGTCATAGAGCCCCTCTGTTACGTCATAGAGCCCGTCTGTGACGCCATAGAGTACCTTGTGACGCCATAGTGCCCCTCTGTGACGTCATAGAGCCCCACGGTGACGCCATAGAGCCCCCACTGCGACGTCATAGAGCCCCCTCTGTGACGTCATAGAGCCCCCACAGTGACGTCATAGAGGCCCCTCTGTGACGTCATAGAGACCCCCCCAGTGACGTCATAGAGCCTCCCTCTACGACGTCATAGAGCCCCCCCGGTGACGCTATCGTGCCCCCCGGTGACGTCATAGAGCTCCCCGGTGACGCTATCGTGCCCCTCGGTGACGTCATAGAGCCCCCCTCTGTGACGCCGTAGAGCCCCCCGGTGACGCTATAGAGCCCCCCCCCGTTGACGTCATAGAGCCCCCTCTGTGACGTCATAGAGCCCTCACTGTGACGTCATAGAGGCCCCTCTGCGACGTCATAGAGCCCCCCCGGTGACGCTATCGTGCCTCTCGGTGACGTCATAGAGCCCCCCCGGTGTTGCTCTAGAGCCCCCCCCGTTGACGTCATAGAGCCCCCTCGGTGACGTCATAGAGCCCCTCTGTGACCTAATAGAGTACCTTGTGACGTCATAGAGCCCCTCTGTGACGTCATAGAGCCCTTCTGTGAGGTCATAGAGCCCCCTCTGCGACGCCATAGAGCCCCTTCTGTGACGTCATAGAGCCTCCCTCTGTGACGTCATAGAGCCTCCCTCTGTGACGTCATAGAGCCCCCTCTGCGACGTCATAGAGCCCCCACTGTGACGTCATAGAGGCCCCTCTGTGACGTCATAGAGCCCCCCTCAGTTACGTTGTAGAGCCCCCCGGTGACGCCATAGAGCCCCCTCTGCGACATCATAGAGGCTCCTCTGTGACGTCATAGAGCCCCCCTCTGTGACGCCGTAGAGCCCCCCGGTGACGCCATAGAGCCCCCCCAGTGACGCTCTAGAGCCCCCCCCGGTGACGTTATAGAGACCCCTCTGTGACGTCATATAACCCCCTCTGTGACGTCATAGAGCCCCCCCAGTGACGCTATCGTGCCCCTCGGTGACGTCATAGAGCCCCCCTCTGTGACGCTATAGAGCCCCCCGTTGACGTCATAGAGCCCGCTCTGTGACGTCATAGAGCCCCCCTCTGCGACGTCATAGAGCCCTCTCTGTGACGTCATAGAGCCCCTCTGTGACGCTATAGAGGACCCTCTGTGACGTCATAGAGCCACCCTCTGAGAAGTCATAGAGCCCCCTGTGCCACGTCATAGAGCCCCCTCAGCGACGTCATAGATCACCCCTCTGCGACGTCATAGAGCCCCATCTGCGAAGTCATAGAGACCCCTCTGTGACGTCATAGAGCCACCCTCTGAGAAGTCATAGAGCCCCCTGTGCCACGTCATAGAGCCCCCTCAGCGACGTCATAGATCACCCCTCTGCGACGTCATAGAGCCCCATCTGCGAAGTCATAGAGACCCCTCTGTGACGTCATAGAGACCCTCTGTGACGTCATAGAGGCCCCTCTGTGACGCCGTAGAGCCCCCCGGTGACGCCATAGAGCCCTCTCTGTGACGTCATAGAGCCCTCTCTGTGACGTCATAGAGCCCCCTCTGTGACGTCATAGAGGACCTCTGTGACGTCATAGAGCCCCCTCTGTGACGTCATAGAGCCCCCTCTGTGACGTCATAGAGGACCCTCTGTGACGTCATAGAGCCCCCTGTGACGTCATAGAGGCCCCTCTGTGACGCGATAGTGCCCTCCGTTGACGTCATAGAGCCCCCTCTGTGACGTCATAGAGCCCTCACTGTGACGTCATAGAGGCCCCTCTGTGACGTCATAGAGCCCCCCGGTGACGCCATAGAGCCCCCCCCGGTGACGCTATAGATCCCCCGCCGGTGACGTCATAGAGCCCCCACTGTGACGTCATAGAGCCCCCTCTGTGACGCCATAGAGCCCCCTCTGCGACGCCATAGAGCCCTCTCTGTGACGTCATAGAGCCCCCCCCGTGACGTCATAGAGCCTCCCTCTGCGACGTCATAGAGCCCCCTTGGTGACGCTATCGTGCCCCCCGGTGACGTTATACAGCTCCCCAGTGACGCCATAGCGCCCCCGGTGACGTCATAACGCCCCCTCTGTGACGTCATAGAGCCTCTGCTGCGACGTCATAGAGCCCCCTCTGTGACGTCATAGAGCCACCTCTGCGACGTCATAGAGCCCCCGTTACGTCATAGAGCCCCTCTGTTACGTCATAGAGCCCGTCTGTGACGCCATAGAGTACCTTGTGACGCCATAGTGCCCCTCTGTGACGTCATAGAGCCCCACGGTGACGCCATAGAGCCCCCACTGCGACGTCATAGAGCCCCCTCTGTGACGTCATAGAGCCCCCACAGTGACGTCATAGAGGCCCCTCTGTGACGTCATAGAGACCCCCCCAGTGACGTCATAGAGCCTCCCTCTACGACGTCATAGAGCCCCCCCGGTGACGCTATCGTGCCCCCCGGTGACGTCATAGAGCTCCCCGGTGACGCTATCGTGCCCCTCGGTGACGTCATAGAGCCCCCCTCTGTGACGCCGTAGAGCCCCCCTCTGTGACGCTGTAGATCCCCCCTTTGACGCCGTAGAGCCCCCCCCGGTGACGCTATAGAGCCCCCCCCCGGGTGACGTCATAGAGCCCCCTCATGGACGTGAAAGAGCCCCCTCTGTGACGTCATAAAGGCCCCTCTGTGACGTCATAGACCCCCCGTGACGCCATATACCCCCTCTGTGACGTCATAGAGCCCCTCTGTGACGCCATAGAGCCCCCTCTGTGACGTCATAGAGCCCTCTCTGTGACGTCATAGAGCCCCCACTGTGACGTCATAGAGGACCCTCTGTGACGTCATAGAGCCCCCCTCTGTGACGCTGTAGATCCCCCCTGTGACGCCGTAGAGCCCCCCCCGGTGTGACGCTATAGAGCCCCCCCCCGGTGACGTCATAGAGCCCCCTCATGGACGTGATAGAGCCCCCTCTGTGACGTCATAAAGGCCCCTCTGTGACGTCATAGACCCCCCGTGACGCCATATACCCCCTCTGTGACGTCATAGAGCCCCTCTGTGACGCCATAGAGCCCCCTCTGCGACGTCATAGAGCCCCATCTGCGACGTCATAGGGCCCCCTCTGTGGCGTCATAGAGCCCCCTCTGCGACGCCATAGAGCCCCCTCTGTGACGTGATAGAGCCCCCCCCCGGTGACGTCATAGAGACCCCCCCGGTGACGTCATAGAGCCTCCCTCTACGACGTCATAGAGCCCCCCCGGTGACGCTATCGTGCCCCCCGGTGACGTCATAGAGCCCCCCGGTGACGCCGTAGATCCCCCCCCGGTGACGACATAGAGGCCCATCTGTGACGTCATAGATCCCCCTCTGTGACGCCATAGAGCCCCCTCTGCGACGCCATAGAGCCCCCTCTGTGACGTCATAGAGCCCCCCCCGGTGACGTCATAGAGCCTCCCTCTGTGACGTCATAGAGCCACCTCTGCGACGTCATAGAGCCTCTGCTGCGACGTCATAGAGCCCCCTCTGTGACGTCATAGAGCCACCTCTGCGACGTCATAGAGCCCCCGTGACGTCATAGAGCCCCTCTGTGACGTCATAGAGCCCGTCTGTGACGCCATAGAGTACCTTGTGACGCCATAGTGCCCCTCTGTGACGTCATAGAGCCCCACGGTGACGCCATAGAGCCCCCACTGCGACGTCATAGAGCCCCCTCTGTGACGTCATAGAGCCCCCACAGTGACGTCATAGAGGCCCCTCTGTGACGTCATAGAGACCCCCCAATGACGTCATAGAGCCTCCCTCTATGACGTCATAGAGCCCTCCCGGTGATGCTATCGTGCCCCCCCGGTGACGTCATAGAGCCCCCCGGTGACGCCATAGAGCCCCCCCCGGTGACGCTATAGATCCCCCCCGGTGACGTCATAGAGCCCCCACAGTGACGTCATAGAGCCCCCTCTGTGACGCCATAGAGCCCCCTCTGCGACGCCATAGAGCCCTCTCTGTGACGTCATAGAGCCCCCCCCGTGACGTCATAGAGCCTCCCTCTGCGACGTCATAGAGCCCCCCCGGTGACGCTATCGTGCCCCCCGGTGACGTTATACAGCCCCCCAGTGACGCCATAGCGCCCCCGGTGACGTCATAAAGCCCCCACTGTGACGTCATAGAGCCTCTGCTGCGACGTCATAGAGCCCCCTCTGTGACGTCATAGAGCCACCTCTGAGACGTCATAGAGCCTACGTGACGTCATAGAGCCCCTCTGTGACGTCATAGAGCCCGTCTGTGACGCCATAGAGTACCTTGTGACGCCATAGTGCCCCTCTGTGACGTCATAGAGCCCTACGGTGACGTCATAGAGCCCCCTCTGCGACGCCATAAAGCCCCTTCTGTGACGTCATAGAGCTCCCTCTGTGACGTCATAGAGCCCCCTCGGTGACGTCATAGAGCCCACTCTGTGACGTCATAGAGGCCTCTCTGTGACGTCATAGAGCCCCCTCGGTGACGTCATAGAGCCACCTCTGCGACGTCATAAAGCCCCCTCTGTGACGTCATAGAGCCCTCTCTGTGACGTCATAGAGCCCCCACTGTGACGTCATAGAGGACCCTCTGTGACGTCATAGAGCCCCCCTCTGTGACGCTGTAGATCCCCCCTGTGACGCCGTAGAGCCCCCCCCCGGTGACGCTATAGAGCCCCCCCCCGGGTGACGTCATAGAGCCCCCTCATAGACGTCATAGAGCCCCCTCTGTGACGTCATAAAGGCCCCTCTGTGACGTCATAGACCCCCCGTGACGCCATATACCCCCTCTGTGACGTCATAGAGCCCCTCTGCGACGCCATAGAGCCCCCTCTGTGGCGTCATAGAGCCCCCTCTGCGACGCCATAGAGCCCCCTCTGTGACGTGATAGAGCCCCCCCCGGTGACGTCATAGAGACCCCCCCCGGTGACGTCATAGAGCCTCCCTCTACGACGTCATAGAGCCCCCCCGGTGACGCTATCGTGCCCCCCGGTGACGTCATAGAGCCCCCCGGTGACGCCGTAGATCCCCCCCCGGTGACGACATAGAGGCCCATCTGTGACGTCATAGATCCCCCTCTGTGACGTCATATAACCCCCTCTGTGACGTCATAGAGCCCCCTCGGTGACGTCATAGAGCCCCTCTGTGACCTAATAGAGTACCTTGTGACGTCATAGAGCCCCTCTGTGACGTCATAGAGCCCTTCTGTGAGGTCATAGAGCCCCCTCTGCGACGCCATAGAGCCCCTTCTGGGACGTCATAGAGCCACCTCTGCGACGTCATAGAGCCCCCGTGACGTCATAGTGCCCCTCTGTGACGTCATAGAGCCCCTCTGTGACGTCATAGAGCCCCCCTCTTTGACGCCGTAGAGCCCCCCGCTGACACCATAGAGCCCCCCCCTGTGACGCTATAGAGCCCCCCCGTTGACGTCATAGAGCCCCTCTGTGACGTCATAGAGTACATTGTGACGTCATAGAGCCCCATCTGTGACGTCATATAACCCCTCTGTGACGTCATAGAGCCCAATCTGTGACGTCACATTACCCCCTCTGTGACGTCATAGAGCCCCCTCGGTGACGTCATAGAGGCCCCCCGGTGTTGCTCTAGAGCCCCCCCCCGTTGACGTCATAGAGCCCCCTCTGTGACGTCATAGAGCCCTCTCTGTGACGTCATAGAGGACCCTCTGTGACGTCATAGACCCCCCCTCTGTGACGTCATAGAGCCCTCTCTGTGACGTCATAGAGCCCCCTCTGTGACGCTATAGAGGACCCTCTGTGACGTCATAGAGCCACCCTCTGAGAAGTCATAGAGCCCCCTGTGCCACGTCATAGAGCCCCCTCAGCGACGTCATAGATCACCCCTCTGCGACGTCATAGAGCCCCATCTGCGAAGTCATAGAGACCCCCTCTGTGACGTCATAGAGCCCCCCCGGTGACGCTATCGTGCCCCTCGGTGACGTCATAGAGCCCCCCTCTGTGACGCCGTAGAGCCCCCCGGTGACGCTATAGAGCCCCCCCCGTTGACGTCATAGAGCCCCCTCTGTGACGTCATAGAGCCCTCACTGTGACGTCATAGAGGCCCCTCTGCGACGTCATAGAGCCCCCCCGGTGACGCTATCGTGCCTCTCGGTGACGTCATAGAGCCCCCCCGGTGTTGCTCTAGAGCCCCCCCCCGTTGACGTCATAGAGCCCCCTCTGTGACGTCATAGAGCCCTCTCTGTGACGTCATAGAGCCCCCTCTGTGACGTCATAGAGGCCCCTCTGTGACGTCATAGAGCCCCCTCTGTGACGTCATAGAGCCCCCTCTGTGACGTCATAGAGGACCCTCTGTGACGTCATAGAGCCCCCTCTGTGACGTCATAGAGCCCCCTCTGTGACGTCAAAGAGCCCCCCCTGTGACGCTATAGTGCCCTCCGTTGACGTCATAGAGCCCCCTCTGTGACGTCATAGAGACCTCATTGTGACGTCATAGATGCCCCTCTGCGACGTCATAGAGCCCCCCTCTGTGACGCCGTAGAGCCCCCCGGTGACGCCATAGAGGCCCCCTGGTGTTGCTCTAGAGCCCCCCCCCGGTGACGTCATAGAGCCCCATCTGTGACGTCATATAACCCCCTCTGTGACGTCATAGAGCCCAATCTGTGACGTCATATAACCCCCTCTGTGACGTCATAGAGCCCCCTCGGTGACGTCATAGAGCCCCTCTGTGACCTAATAGAGTACCTTGTGACGTCATAGAGCCCCTCTGTGACGTCATAGAGCCCTTCTGTGAGGTCATAGAGCCCCCTCTGCGACGCCATAGAGCCCCTTCTGTGACGTCATAGAGCCTCCCTCTGTGACGTCATAGAGCCTCCCTCTGTGACGTCATAGAGCCCCCTCTGCGACGTCATAGAGCCCCCACTGTGACGTCATAGAGGCCCCTCTGTGACGTCATAGAGCCCCCCTCAGTTACGTTGTAGAGCCCCCCGGTGACGCCATAGAGCCCCCTCTGCGACATCATAGAGGCTCCTCTGTGACGTCATAGAGCCCCCCTCTGTGACGCCGTAGAGCCCCCCGGTGACGCCATAGAGCCCCCCCCCAGTGACGCTCTAGAGCCCCCCCCGGTGACGTTATAGAGACCCCTCTGTGACGTCATAGAGCCCCTCTGTGACGTCATAGAGTACCTTGCGACATCATAGAGCCCCTCTGTGACGTCATAGAGCCCCCACTGCGACGCCATAGAGCCCCCTCTGTGACGTCATAGAAGCCCCTCTGTGACGTCATAGAGCCCCATCTGTGACGTCATAGAAGCCCCTCTGTGACGTCATAGAGCCCCCCTCAGTTACGTTGTAGAGCCCCCCGGTGACGCCATAGAGCCCCCTCTGCGACATCATAGAGGCTCCTCTGTGACGTCATAGAGCCCCCCTCTGTGACGCCGTAGAGCCCCCCGGTGACGCCATAGAGCCCCCCCCAGTGACGCTCTAGAGCCCCCCCCCGGTGACGTTATAGAGACCCCTCTGTGACGTCATATAACCCCCTCTGTGACGTCATAGAGCCCCCCCAGTGACGCTATCGTGCCCCTCGGTGACGTCATAGAGCCCCCCTCTGTGACGCTATAGAGCCCCCCGTTGACGTCATAGAGCCCGCTCTGTGAC
This sequence comes from Laterallus jamaicensis coturniculus, assembly GCA_022605575.1. NCBI lineage: Eukaryota > Metazoa > Chordata > Aves > Gruiformes > Rallidae > Laterallus > Laterallus jamaicensis. Next base: position 81,638 of record JAKCOX010000461.1, read on the forward strand.
GTCATAGAGCCCCCTCTGCGACGTCATAGAGCCCTCTCTGTGACGTCATAGAGCCCCCTCTGTGACGCTATAGAGGACCCTCTGTGACGTCATAGAGCCACCCTCTGAGAAGTCATAGAGCCCCCTGTGCCACGTCATAGAGCCCCCTCAGCGACGTCATAGATCACCCCTCTGCGACGTCATAGAGCCCCATCTGCGAAGTCATAGAGACCCCTCTGTGACGTCATAGAGGCCCCTCTGTGACGCCGTAGAGCCCCCCGGTGACGCCATAGAGCCCTCTCTGTGACGTCATAGAGCCCTCTCTGTGACGTCATAGAGCCCCCTCTGTGACGTCATAGTGGACCCTCTGTGACGTCATAGAGCCCCCTCTGTGACGTCATAGAGCCCCCTCTGTGACGTCATAGAGGACCCTCTGTGACGTCATAGAGCCCCCCTGTGACGTCATAGAGGCCCCTCTGTGACGCGATAGTGCCCTCCGTTGACGTCATAGAGCCCCCTCTGTGACGTCATAGAGCCCTCACTGTGACGTCATAGAGGCCCCTCTGTGACGTCATAGAGCCCCCCTCTGTGACGCCGTAGAGCCCCCCGGTGACGCCATAGAGGCCCCCTGGTGTTGCTCTAGAGCCCCCCCGGTGACGTCATAGAGCCCCACCTGTGACGTCATATAACCCCCTCTGTGACGTCATAGAGCCCAATCTGTGACGTCATATAACCCCCTCTGTGACGTCATAGAGCCCCCTCGGTGACGTCATAGAGCCCCTCTGTGACCTAATAGAGTACCTTGTGACGTCATAGAGCCCCTCTGTGACGTCATAGAGCCCTTCTGTGAGGTCATAGAGCCCCCTCTGCGACGCCATAGAGCCCCTTCTGGGACGTCATAGAGCCACCTCTGCGACGTCATAGAGCCCCCGTGACGTCATAGTGCCCCTCTGTGACGTCATAGAGCCCCTCTGTGACGTCATAGAGCCCCCCTCTTTGACGCCGTAGAGCCCCCCGCTGACACCATAGAGCCCCCCCTGTGACGCTATAGAGCCCCCCCGTTGACGTCATAGAGCCCCTCTGTGACGTCATAGAGTACATTGTGACGTCATAGAGCCCCATCTGTGACGTCATATAACCCCCTCTGTGACGTCATAGAGCCCAATCTGTGACGTCATATTACCCCCTCTGTGACGTCATAGAGCCCCCTCGGTGACGTCATAGAGGCCCCCCGGTGTTGCTCTAGAGCCCCCCCCGTTGACGTCATAGAGCCCCCCTCTGTGACGTCATAGAGCCCTCTCTGTGACGTCATAGAGGACCCTCTGTGACGTCATAGACCCCCCTCTGTGACGTCATAGAGCCCTCTCTGTGACGTCATAGAGCCCCCTCTGTGACGCTATAGAGGACCCTCTGTGACGTCATAGAGCCACCCTCTGAGAAGTCATAGAGCCCCCTGTGCCACGTCATAGAGCCCCCTCAGCGACGTCATAGATCACCCCTCTGCGACGTCATAGAGCCCCATCTGCGAAGTCATAGAGACCCCTCTGTGACGTCATAGAGCCCCCCCGGTGACGCTATCGTGCCCCTCGGTGACGTCATAGAGCCCCCCTCTGTGACGCCGTAGAGCCCCCCGGTGACGCTATAGAGCCCCCCCCCGTTGACGTCATAGAGCCCCCTCTGTGACGTCATAGAGCCCTCACTGTGACGTCATAGAGGCCCCTCTGCGACGTCATAGAGCCCCCCCGGTGACGCTATCGTGCCTCTCGGTGACGTCATAGAGCCCCCCCGGTGTTGCTCTAGAGCCCCCCCCGTTGACGTCATAGAGCCCCCTCGGTGACGTCATAGAGCCCCTCTGTGACCTAATAGAGTACCTTGTGACGTCATAGAGCCCCTCTGTGACGTCATAGAGCCCTTCTGTGAGGTCATAGAGCCCCCTCTGCGACGCCATAGAGCCCCTTCTGTGACGTCATAGAGCCTCCCTCTGTGACGTCATAGAGCCTCCCTCTGTGACGTCATAGAGCCCCCTCTGCGACGTCATAGAGCCCCCACTGTGACGTCATAGAGGCCCCTCTGTGACGTCATAGAGCCCCCCTCAGTTACGTTGTAGAACCCCCCGGTGACGCCATAGAGCCCCCTCTGCGACATCATAGAGGCTCCTCTGTGACGTCATAGAGCCCCCCTCTGTGACGTCATAGAGCCCCCCTCTGTGACGCCGTAGAGCCCCCCCGGTGACGCCATAGAGCCCCCCCCGGTGACGTTATAGAGACCCCTCTGTGACGTCATATAACCCCCTCTGTGACGTCATAGAGCCCCCCCAGTGACGCTATCGTGCCCCTCGGTGACGTCATAGAGCCCCCCTCTGTGACGCTATAGAGCCCCCGTTGACGTCATAGAGCCCGCTCTGTGACGTCATAGAGCCCCCTCTGCGACGTCATAGAGCCCTCTCTGTGACGTCATAGAGCCCCTCTGTGACGCTATAGAGGACCCTCTGTGACGTCATAGAGCCACCCTCTGAGAAGTCATAGAGCCCCCTGTGCCACGTCATAGAGCCCCCTCAGCGACGTCATAGATCACCCCTCTGCGACGTCATAGAGCCCCATCTGCGAAGTCATAGAGACCCCTCTGTGACGTCATAGAGACCCTCTGTGACGTCATAGAGGCCCCTCTGTGACGCCGTAGAGCCCCCCGGTGACGCCATAGAGCCCTCTCTGTGAAGTCATAGAGCCCTCTCTGTGACGTCATAGAGCCCCCTCTGTGACGTCATAGAGGACCTCTGTGACGTCATAGAGCCCCCTCTGTGACGTCATAGAGCCCCCTCTGTGACGTCATAGAGGACCCTCTGTGACGTCATAGAGCCCCCCTGTGACGTCATAGAGGCCCCTCTGTGACGCGATAGTGCCCTCCGTTGACGTCATAGAGCCCCCTCTGTGACGTCATAGAGCCCTCACTGTGACGTCATAGAGGCCCCTCTGTGACGTCATAGAGCCCCCCTCTGTGACGCCGTAGAGCCCCCCGGTGACGCCATAGAGGCCCCCTGGTGTTGCTCTAGAGCCCCCCCGGTGACGTCATAGAGCCCCACCTGTGACGTCATATAACCCCCTCTGTGACGTCATAGAGCCCAATCTGTGACGTCATATAACCCCCTCTGTGACGTCATAGAGCCCCCCCCGGTGACGCTATAGATCCCCCGCCGGTGACGTCATAGAGCCCCCACTGTGACGTCATAGAGCCCCCTCTGTGACGCCATAGAGCCCCCTCTGCGACGCCATAGAGCCCTCTCTGTGACGTCATAGAGCCCCCCCCGTGACGTCATAGAGCCTCCCTCTGCGACGTCATAGAGCCCCCTTGGTGACGCTATCGTGCCCCCCGGTGACGTTATACAGCTCCCCAGTGACGCCATAGCGCCCCCGGTGACGTCATAACGCCCCCTCTGTGACGTCATAGAGCCTCTGCTGCGACGTCATAGAGCCTCTGCTGCGACGTCATAGAGCCCCCTCTGTGACGTCATAGAGCCACCTCTGCGACGTCATAGAGCCCCCGTTACGTCATAGAGCCCCTCTGTTACGTCATA